>JASVVY010000029.1:0-273850 GCA_032158085.1 Aspergillus hortae | reverse complement strand
TGGTGCTGGTGCTGGTGCTCGCGATAGTGTCAAACAGGAGAATACTGAGCGTCCTCGTCGGCCTGCTCGCGACAACAAGGCGGATAGCCATGCTGCTGCTTTTGTCGGGGTCGCCATCTACTATTTGCTCATGCTGTTCGCGTTGTACCACATGCCACAGGACTCGCCTAATGCTCTTGTCGCAGCCGCCTCATGTTGTATCGTGCTGATCTTCCTGTCGCTGCCATTCGCGTTTGTGATGACTGCTCCCCAGCAACCCTAACCGGCTATCTTAAGTGTGCGTTTCACAATCCTGGCCGGTCATCCTTTACACCTGGGCGTTAAAGCGCTTCTTGTTATACACTTGTCTTGTGGTCTCTTAGTGTCTACGCATAGACAATCAACTCTACTTTATTGCTTCTCGTACTCGATGTCAATGGCCACCATACATCAAACCATAGATAACGCCGTCTACATACAGACGCACGCTGTCAGATAAAAACATTGATCACCCTTCACAGCAGCCCTCAGCCTCGGGCTCCATCTCCGCCTCCATCTCCGCCTCCTTGCAATCAATATATTCCCTGACCCCCTTCTCATCAAGCCCATACGCCATCCTCACCAGCGCGCGCGCAAACACCTCATCCCACACAAGCCCATCAACACCATGTCTCTCCATCATAAAGTACGCACGGGAGGCATCCGAGTCCAGCACCTCCGCAACTGACACCGCAAGCGGGGTGCCCCCCTCCCTCAGCGCCGCCTCCGCCTCCCCAAACTTACAACAATACAGCCGCTGCAACGGATGGATCCGGCTGTATCCCAAATGGGCCGGGTGATCCGGATCGCCCAGCGCAGCCGCCATATCGGCCGGGTCGTCCGCCGGCGGAAACGGGTACTGGTAGTGGTGCGCGGCCCACGGCGCCGTCTGCGCCATCTCCCAGTCGACGACGCCGACGATGTTGTACTCCGCGTCGACGAGCAGGTTCTGCGTGCCGATGTCCATGTGCAGCAGGGGGAACGGCCCCGCACGGTGCGCGCGGAACAGCACAGACCGCCGGATGACGTCCAGATGCAGGAACGGGCCTAGACGGTGGTAGCGGGCGTCCGCGTCCGCGTCTGCGTCCGGCGGCGGTGTCTTCTGCGCGTGCGCATACCGCCCCCGCGCCTCGGCGAGCAGGTACTCGACCGCGTCGTCGAACGGCCCGATGCGGCCGGCGTCGGTGGCGATGGCGCCGAGCGTCGGGCCCGTGGCTGGCGTGTAAGCGGCGATGGCGCCGATGCGCGGGAAGGTGAGGGTAGCGAGGCGGGCCTGGATGCGCGTCCACTGCGCCAGCAGCCGGTGCAGCTGCGGCGCGGGCAGGTCGGCCAGGTCCGTGTCCAGGTCGATGAGACTGTTGCCACACAGGCCCTCGAGGAGCATGTAGGCGGCGCCGGCGGCGTGCGCGCGCGCGGATCCCGGCGGCTCGTAGGCGTGCACGCGCGGCACGGGGATATCGGTCGTGCCGCGGACGTAGGCCATGGTTGCGACTTCGCAGGCGGCGCGGTAGTCGCGGTCCAGGGTGGCGTGCGGGTCGGGGGGAGGGAGGCGAACGCGCGTGATGACCAGCGTGCCGTCCGGGGCAACGAGCTCAAAGCAGCACCAGTATTGGCCTGCGGAGAAGGGCGCGCTCAGGGTGAGGGTCTTTCCGGTGAGGGTGGATGCGTGGCTCACGATCGCGGGCTTGTTGATGGCGGCGAGGAAGGCCTTCAGTCGGGGGGCCCAGTCGCCCCAGTCCCAGTTCTCGAGGGAGGTCCAGCGTGCGCTGGGCAATGTTTGCGTGGATTGGGGCATTTCGTTAGGTTGTTGGGGGTGAGGGGGATTGAGGGATGTTGTGTCTTTCTTTGAAAGAGATAAGAGTTTGCCTGATGCGAGGCAGTGTTAACTCACAGAACAAAGAACAGACATTGATGGCTTTGGGCGTGATCTTTGTCCCCTAGTATTATCCTTACGGGAGCAGACCGTTTGCGCGAACTGATATTGCACTGGAAACGTGCACAGAGGGAGCGTCTACGTACGGACTCGCTGCTTTGCCAGATATTAAAGACGGAATGCTTGACAGATGCCCAGGCGCTTCACAGCCTTGTCCTCTAGATATAATGTTGCGTGGAATATAATGCATCCTTCATCAGATCTATATTTCTAGACATTGAACATAATATGCCATCAGCCTCGCATAATGGAGTAGGTGGTTATCCAATGTTAGAATGTGTGTTCCTTGAGACCAATGCTGATAGACACTAAAAGCCTAGAGCTTATAATCTATCCCAATAAGAATCCCGTGGGCTTCTCCAGGCGATGTCAAGAGACGACGAACAGCTTTGTTCCTTCTATACTACATGATATACTTCTATACTTCCATACTTCTATACAACTAAGGCCAAGTGGGGCGTCTCCAACATGACGTCGACTTATTCAGCATCTCCAACCATTTTTCTCCCGCATGAATCATATCCCACTTGCCGTCGCATCTGCACAGCAGAGCTTCCAATCCACACCCAAAGACCTGCCAGCACCATGTCCGCTTCGATCAAGCAATGGACTTCCAATCTCAGCGGCCTGGACGGCCTCAAGCTGTCCGAGGCCCCCATGCCGGCCCCGGGCAAAGGCGAAGTCCTTGTTGAGATCCAGGCGGTGTCGCTGAACTACCGCGATTACGAGGGTACGCCTGTCCATTCCAAAAAAAGAAACAGAAACTAATAAAATGTAGTATGCATGGGCGAATACAACCACCACAAATCCGTCGGCCAGACCCAATCCGTCGTCCCGTGCTCCGACATGTGCGGTGTGATCACCCACGTCGGCGACGGCGTCACCGCATACAAACCAGGCGACCGCGTGCTCTCGACCTTCCTCCCCGAACATCAGACCGGCCAGGTGACGGAGAAGGAGCTTGCGCAGGGCATGGGACACCCGCTCCCGGGGGTATTGACGACGCACCGCGTGTTCCCCGTGCACGCCCTGGTCAAGGCCCCCGCCTACATGACGGCCGAGGAGGCCTGCACGCTGCCCATTGCCAGCGTTACGGCCTGGATGTCCATCAACGGCATGCGGCCCATGGGCCAGCCCGGCGGCCAGGGCGAGTATATCTTGTTGCTGGGGACAGGGGGCGTTGCCATTGCCGGATTGCAGATTGCAAAGGCGTCCGGCGCGAAGGGTAGGTTCACTGGCTGCTAAGTAATTCATAAGATGAGACTAACCGACGTAGCGATCATCACCTCGTCCTCTGATGCCAAGCTGGAGCAGGCCAAGGCCCTCGGCGCCGACTATGTTATCAACTATCGCACCCAGCCCGACTGGGAAGAAGAGGTCATGCGGGTGACGGACAACCACGGCGCCGATATCATCCTCGAGACGGGCGGCGCGCAGACCCTCCGCAAGAGCTTTGAGTGCATCGCGTTTGGCGGCCTCATCGACTGCATCGGGTATTTGTCCGGGAAGATGGATGCGCCGGACGACCGGCTGAACGTGAATCTGTTGGCGCTGCGGCGGAATGTGACGCTGAAGGGCATCATCAACGGCCCGCGCGATCGGTTCGAGGAGATGGTGGCGTTCTACGAGAAGCATCAGATCCACCTGGTCGTGAACAAGGTGTTTGCGTTTGGTGAGGCCGACCAGGCGTTCAAGTTCCTGGCCAGCGGCAGTCACTTTGGGAAGGTTGTGATCAAGGTGACCCAGTAGATTCATTGTGCAAATAGATAGATAGCCATACATAGACGACTTTCCGCTAAACTAATTACTCGGCTTGAGCTCCGTGCTATCTCCTAGATCCTCGCCCAGCTGCTTCCCTCCCACGACGACGGGCTGCGCGTCCAGCAGCACAAACAGCATCCGCGTCCACTCGGTGGTGCTCGGGTTCTGCCACTCGTGCATCGTCCCCCTCTGCACCGCGATGTCGCCCCGCTGCAAACGTCTCTTCTCGCCAGAGTCCAGAATCATGTCCACCTCTCCTTCCAGTACGATCCCATAGTCCAGGCTCTGTGTGCGGTGCATCAGGCCGGGCTGGTTCGGCGCAAAGTCCACCACCCGGCAGACGCTGCCGCCGCGCTTGACTAGGCCCAGGTTGCCGTCTGTCATGGTCTTTTCGTATTCCGCAATGTCGTGCTCGTTGTTCATGTTCGCGGGGAACTCTGAGGTGGTGTAAGCCACGTTGAAGCCGAGGCTGCCATTGGCGTAGGAAGTCCAGTTGCCGGGGGTCGCGGAGTGAACGATGGCCTGGCCGGCATCGTTGTGGGTGGTGATGTAGCGGGTGAAGCTGGGTAGGGGGGAGATTGGGTTTCCTGACATAGTGTCGGTTTGAGATGGTGTATGGAGAGGTGGGGTATGGGGGGTTATATCGAGCTGGTTGATGAGGAGCGGTCAGCAATGCATACGTATCATTCTTCTGTGCAACACGCATGCGGTACGTCCCGCCATGTCACAGTCCTTAACGAATCAGAACTGCGTATCGGGGAAGACAGATTATTCAGGCTGCATAATATGCAGCTGGGCCAGGGAGTAAGCATTTCGTCGGATCGCCTGAGGGCTTCGTCGCCGCTGTTGATTCAGCCACCTGATCGGTGCCATAGCTGACATGACGCTTTGTCGCTGGACCGCCACTGGAGGCATTGTCAATCCAGCCGGGAATCTCGTCGGGGGTCTGTTCAGGAGAGAAGTGTTAGGCTTGTACACGACCCTTACCATGGTGATGAGATGGTTAAAGACACCGTCTATCTATTGGAGCAATCTGTGAGGAACAAATCCGAGAACCCTGGTGGATAAATTTCATACGCCCGATGACCTACCGAAGTTCATCAACAAGTATTAGTACCTATTACCGTGAGTTTCTTGACGTCGACAAAGTGACAACAGAGATGTCTGGAGATGCGGGTATACTTTGTTGAGACAAGAACCATTTAGATTCTAGACTTGACGTGCTTCTATAGGCGGAGACAGTGCATCTGTAATGTGAGAAACAGGCCACCCGGTTATATTCCCCCATTTTCTCAACTCACCCAACAGTTCCGCGCGCTTTTTTGCGTCCTGGATCCAGGGACCACCTGCAGAACAGATTAGGCTCGATCTAATGAGAGCAACCGACCACACTCACAAAATGCAATCGGTCCAAAGGCATTGACCCAAGCGGCAGCACTCTCACTTGAAACCGCCAAGGCACAGACCTCGGTAGCATGGTAGTCGAGTTTTCGACGCAAGCAATCCATATCGTCTATGCGCTGCAATGCTTTCAAGGGCTGAGGTGCCGGCTGGGCTAGCCAAAGAATGCCCATGGCGGTATGGTAGTAATGAAGAGTCGATACTGGTCACATCAGCGGGGGCAGGCGAACCGCTCTTGTGAAGGGATCCAACCGTGCCAGCTTCGTAGAGTCCATATGGGGGGAAAGCTGCTGGACGTCCTCAACCCGGGCGTTTCTATCGGATCAAACGACGGAGGAAGAGAAGCCTTCCAGCGATCAAGCTCGGCTTTCATGGTTTCCCACTCCATGACGCCCAAGGGTGGGGAATCGACCGACAAGCACCGGTTGATCATCTTCCCTAGAAGAAAGGTAACATAATTTGCAAAGTCCATGTCTTCCGTTGGTTCTGGGGGCGCATTTTGATCCGATAGAGTGATCATAAGGCCGCGCTTCTCAATCAGAGCTACGGTGATATCTTCGCGGAGGTAGTTCCAGTAGCCAGCACTAAGTAGGTCCGCCGTGAGGTGCACGTGCCGACTAGCCAAGAGGGAATAGCTTCCTTGAAGGTGGTTTTGGGAGCTAACGTTTCCTAGTTCATGGTAGCCATCATCCGGCCAGCCTCAGCTTCAGTTAAAACAGTTTGGATAGATCCAGAGTCGGAGGGTCCACTGACGAGTTATGATTTCGTAAGAACGCAGAAGACAGACAGCGGCGAGGGACTCTCCAATGGGGAGTTGATCGACATTATCCGTCAGAGATATCAGTCTCCGAACACTGTCATAGTGATAAAACTCCGCAAGCTCCAGGTGCATGGGATCTCCCCGTGTGCGATATAGATGCGCAGCGGCAAAGGCGAGGATAGAACTGAGCAATAATGCATTATATCGTGCTCGAACCGGAACAACGTCCTTGAAATGGCGCTTGTTGTCATTCAGATCATACCACGCAGCAAGGCTTTCGACATAGTGGCGGAATATCTGCGCAACCAGTGGATCTTGCAGCGCATGTTCAGGAACTTGGGTCGAAGGGTATTCAGGTTCAGGATGGACCGTTGCGCCAGACGGGCTTACTGAAGCTGCTGGGCCAATTTCAATCCAATGGCAGTGGCGGGAACTTCGTTGGCAGGCCGTGCATTGGGGCCGTTTCCCATCACCTATATGTTCGATGAATCACATGTCTGTAAATAGAGCATTACTAGTAAAATGGGCGACCAACATTTGATTCTCCGTGATCTGCATACTTGGCTGCACCGTTGTAAGTCAGGTGGTCTGAGATGGCTAGATCAAGGGCCATTTACCAGCCTAAGGATACATCAATACCGGAATTCCACTGATTTATGGGCGGAGCACTCACGATTTCGTCCAAGTGGTCGGGGCATTGCGCGTTTTGCTCGATTACAATGCGATTGAGTCAAAGGCGAGGTGTTTCGCGAGCAGATGTCTAACGTGTTATGACGTGGTTGACTGCTGCGGCCAAAAGCGGGATGAAGATGTGGGGTTGAAAGGCGAAAGGCGAAAGGCGAAAAAGGGGGTACTATATCTATGGAACTGTGGAGACGAGACACACAGAATGTTTAGACTAAATATGGCAGCATCCTTGGTCTATGCCTGCTGGTTGAAATCGTACGCATTACCAAATCCGCGGTTCAAGTATCGTGAAAGAGCCTCCGACTTGGTCACCCAGTCCACTGGGACTTCTACGTCGGTCAGACCCTCAATGACAGGCCGTAAATCATCCGCCAACTCGAGTTTCATGGGGTTTCGGTACCATGATGCGAAATGAACTGCCAATATTAAGGTTAGCCCTTTAGGATAAGAGGACACTAGCAGGGATAACTTACTCATTGCTAGCATGACGCGGGGCATGTCCGTTTGATTTCCAATTCCAGCATGCCAAAGCCTCAGATCTCTGATTACAATAGAGCCTTTTGGTACAGTAGGCTGGCAAGGAGCGCGGACAGCACGGCGCTTTTCCAGCTCGTCTAGCTTAATGCGACCGCTTGCGCGCTCACCATGTAGCCCTTCTTGAACATGCAGTCCGGTGTCGGTGTGCGTGCCCAGCCATACTTCCGTGGAGCCGTTCTCCGGTGTCATTGTAATCAGAGGCACATTGATAACATATGCAAACGGGTGGCACGGGTGTGCAAAGTCTGCATCTGAATGCACCGGTTGGGACATAGGAGGGTGCTCTGTGGTGGGCGGCATTGCGGTGTTGCCAGAACAGAATGTCCATTTTGGGCGGGGGCCCAACGCCGATGAAGTAATTTGTGTTGCAATTGGGTCTTGGGGGTAGTTAGAACCTGCGTACTGGGAGGAGCCTTGATCTTCTGGTGGACTCACTCAGAAAAATGTTGGGATCGAAGTATTCTCTCACTGGGGGCGCATCCTGCTGGAGATTTCCGGGGTTGTAGTTGAACGGACTATCACCCTTTTTGGACCGGAGTATGTATGCGTCCTCGACCATCTTGTTGTTGAGTCGATCCAGGCTGCCGTGAGGGACGACATTCTCAACCACAACGAGGCCGTCCTCATAGAGGCTGCGCATAGCAACCTCTAGATTCTGGGGGGAAAGACGCGCGTGTTGGATCTCGGTGGTTGTTGGACGGATGGAGGTTGGATGGCTTCTGAGTTGGCCTAGCTGGATTGATAGGAAACGCCTTTGATAATGGCAGCTCAACCGTGCTGCACCCTTGAAAAGAACTTGGCTCATGATGAACGGAAGGCAGTTGGATGTTTTGTACCGGATAGGATGGAGCAACGTAAAGTGATATCTTGCTCGAAGATGAAATCCTCCGACTTTATATCCCATTACTCCGTACTCTCCATTTTCTGCCCAGTCCAATGGTGGGAATTTTCCATGCATCTCGCCTTTCCTATTTCTGCATTTCACGATACGCGAGAGGCACGCTATTCGCAAAACATCTCGCTAAATGGTCGAAAGACGTATCGCTTTTCCCCAATCTCATTCATAATCTGCCTCCATATACCAAACCCAGTACTTATGCGCACCACGAAGACGGATGCCGGGTGGAACCCATATGCTAGGTTGGTTTTCTAGGCATTTTTTTTTTATTTTAGAATGTGCCGAATTCTTCTATGGGGTCCCGAGACACCGGGGCCAGACTGAAAGTAGGGCTCCTTGAAGTCGGCACTGAACATTGCCGAGAATCTATCTCTACTATACCTATTATAATTCAAGTGGAGGGCATATAAGATGCCGAAGAGGCACCCTGCTCACCGGCTGCCTGCACAACATATACTAAATAATCAACTAGACTAACTAGACATTAAGCGATGCTGATCATCCTCGATTCTCCAAACCTCGGGAATATCACCTACCTACTCTGCCGAACAACCCTAATATACTCTACATGTGTCACGAGCCTCTCCAGTGTCACGCTGCAACACTTACGCAATTGTGACTAACTGCGCGGATCTACTGTACACTATAGTCGGGTCTTAATGAACCTGTCCGCCTCATAGGGTCCAGAGATCGCCTGCCCCGACTCTAGGGCGAAGACGTGATGGAGACCCACATTTATATCATTGCCTCTATTCTCTAGCATCATCCGCCGTCAGATTTCGCAATCCGCACTTCATAGCTCTATCTCCACCAGAAGAAAGCGGGAAATGCAAGTTATCTCGACTTTTTCACAAGAAATGCCCGTTCGGGTTGTCTTGTTCCGCAATGATCATCGTTGTCGACGATCATAGTCGACTCTGAGCTCTCAACATGGCATACACCGCATATTGATCGTCCATTCTATGCTTTGCAATTGTGTGGAGAGATGATACAACCTGCTGCATACGGCGGGCGTGATCCTGTCCGGGAGCAGTATATATACTCGCCTGACGGAATGCATCTCGCAAGAGCACGACCGGCAAACCAACATCCCCAACATGAAGCTCGCGATAGGGTCGATCCTGCTCTGGGGCCTCTCGCTGGCCGCCAACCAGCCCAACATCCTCTTCATCCTCACCGATGACCAGGGCAAGGACCAGATCGGCGGGCTGGAATACATGCCCGAGCTCCAGGTGCGCAGCCAAACCCAGCCCAACCATTCCATTCTAACCCAAACAGCAAAAACTCGTTCAAAAGGGCACCTCCTACCCGAAGCACTTCTGCTCCGTGGCCGTCTGCTGCCCGTCCCGAGCCAACATCTGGACCGGCCGCATGCCGCACAACACCAACATCACCGACGTCGGCCTGCCGTACGGCGGATACCCGCGCGTGGTCAGCGCCGGCTGGAACGACAACTACCTGCCGCTCTGGATGCAGGACGCCGGCTACGACACGTACTACGTCGGCAAGCTGTGGAACGCCCACACCGAGCAGAACTACAACAGCCCCTACGCGCGGGGCTTCAACCAGTCCGACTTCCTGCTCGACCCGTGGACGTATCGCTACTTCCACGCGGTGATGACGCGCAACGGCGGGAAGCCCGTGAGCTACGCGGGGAACTACTCGACGGACGTGTTGCGCGAGAAGGCGGAGGGCTTCCTCGACGACGCCCTGGCGAACCCGGACCGCCCGTGGATGCTCACGGTGGCGCCCAACGCGCCGCACTCGAATGGCTCGCATGATCCATCGCGCGATGTCACCTGGTACGGCGAGCCGGAGTATGCGCCGCGTCATGCGCACCTCTTCAAGGACTATACCATCCCGCGCGATAAGAGCTTCAATAAGGTGATTGAGGGCGCCGTGGGCTGGGTCAAGGATCTGTCGGAGCTCTCGCAGAAGGAGGTCGACTATATCGACGAGTTTCAGCGCTGCCGGCTGCGCGCGCTGCGGGCGGTGGACGAGATGGTTGGAGCGTTGGTCGACAAGTTGGACAAGGCGGGTGTCCTCGATAATACGTATATCTTTTATTCGACGGACAACGGGTACCACGCTGGACAGCATGCGATGCAGCCGGGGAAGAACTGCGGATACGGTAGGAGAGATGACGGCCCGATTGAAGACGCATGCTGACTGTGCAGATACTGATATTCATGTACCGTTGATTGTCCGCGGTCCCGGAATCCCCCAGAACGAGACGTTGAATGTAGTCACCAGCCATACGGATCTGGCGCCGACCTTCCTGTCCATTGCAGGGACGACACGGAACGGACTCGATGGCAAGCGTCTTCCGACGACGGTGGAAGCTAGCCAGGCTTCCAACAAGACGGAGCATGTGGCGATAGAATACTGGGGACTGGTAAGTTAGTCGACATCAACAAATGGCATTTACTTACGACGACAGGCGGTGCCGGAAGGAATCTACGGATACAAGAGCAACAAGCTCCAGCAAGAAGGCAACAGCTACAAGAACAACACCTACAAAGGGATACGCCTGGTTTCAGACGACTACAGTCTGTACTATTCTGTCTGGTGTACGAATGATGTAGAATTCTATAACCTCAAGGTAAGATATTCCCTGAGATATTCCCTGAAATGCCTACACAGGATGCTAACAAGCACAGGATGATCCCTCTCAGACCGTCAATCTCGCCGCCGATATTTCCGCCCACCAGGGCTATACGATCGCCAGCCGCTCCCTAAACCAGATCCTCCCCCGTCTGGACGCGCTGATGATGGTGCTGAAATCCTGCAATGAGGATTCATGCCGTCACCCGTGGCACCAGCTGCACCCCGGGGGGCAAGTCAACAGCCTTGCGGACGCGCTAGACTCATCGTACGATAAATTTTACGCCAATCAGCCTAAGGTGTCGTTCTCTGAGTGCAGCGTGGGATACCACATCTGGGCTGAAGGCCCGCAGAAGTATAACGTGTTCGGGGGTGGCAGAGGAGGCGGCCAGAAAGGTGAGACACGGCAGGCCGATGTGATAGATGGCCAGAAACACAGCTCCGCGGCGCGGACGGTTAGCACTGTTTGGGACTTATTTTGGCTATAGTCTTCGGACGATCACTGAGCAGTCAAATGCCTGGTGAAAGATGAGGCAGTCCTAGACGGATGCACATATCATGATGTCCATGACCTTATGGATATAATAGACTCGACTCTATGAATATATTGCATAGTAATAATCTATGAATCTGTCCTGACACTCAAGACCAGCTTTGAGAGCATTTAGATCATCGTTTATATCGGGTCCTGATCGCACGCACGTACTTACTAATCGGAAGGTCAGGTTTCCGACTAACTTGCACGGAAATCAACTACCGGATATATCAGATTTCAAACAGGTCATTCTTCATCAGGATTTACCCAGAAGCAAGGTTAAGCCAACTCACAACAAATCTCCAATTGATCACATCATGCTGTCCTGGACCCCCGTCACAGCATGAAATGCCGGTCCCACTTGCCGCCATCATACTGTGAGCTAGTGCAGACAATCGATCATTCATTACATGTATCAGTCTAGAAAAATGCATTGACCTGATATCTTGCTTGTATACAACCACTGCCACCAGACAGCACCATCAATTAGCACTAGTAGTACTCTCCACAACGTCCCCCAACATAACAATCCTCAACCTCTCCCGATCCAAAAACCCCTCCTCATCCGCCGCAATCTGCTGCGCCGCCTCGGGCGCCGACACCTTCGCCATAAACGCCTGCAGCGCGGCGTCATCGGCAAAGGTCAGTTCCGCGACGGCGTCAAAGTCAAAGTCGGCCTGCTGGCCGACTATCACTGCGGCTGGGGTGGCTGCATTGCGCGGGGGTGGTTGCTCGTTTTCCGGCGGAGAGGTGGCGGTGGTGGTGGCCGCTGTGCGGGCGATGTAGCTGCGCCGGTGCGAGAGGGGAAAGTCCGAAGTGGAGATGCGTTTGAGGAGTTCGACGTGTGCTTCGTAGCGCGTGCGGAAGTCTGCGGGGGAGATGTCGGGTCTGCGGGTTGCGAGGATCAGGACTTTGGGCATTTTGATTGTTCTTAGGGTTTTGTGTTGTTGTTTCCTCGGTTGGTTGGGATGGGTATTGGGGTGTGCTTTATAGAGGGTGTATAGTTAGTGCTTACGGGCCAAAGGATTATCTACTGTTGGTTTTGTTGTTTTTCCAACGGACATGTGCCGTGATAGCAGTGGAGACTATATCCTGGTGTAGTATACTAAGTGATAACTAGTCCTATCTGATATTGTATACTTTTCCGCCGGAAAGCCCATCTATATAACCATCTACACCACTCGCCCCCTCCTACTCCTACATCTACAACTACATCTACATCTATAAAGGTCCTACACTACAAAACGCAATGGAAATCCCACTCCCCTCCCCCTTCGCCTCCATCCCCCGCCACCCCCTTACCCTCGGCCCCTCGCCCATCCACGCCCTCCCCCGCATAACCGCCGACCTCAACACCAGCGCGACCATCTACGCCAAGCGCGACGACCTCAACTCCGGGCTGGCCTACGGGGGCAACAAGACCCGCAAACTCGAGTACCTGGTCGCCGACGCGCTCGCCCAGCACGCGGACGTGCTCATCAGCATCGGCGGCGTGCAGAGCAACCACACGCGGCAGGTAGCCGCCGCCGCCGCGCGCACAGGACTCAAAGCGCGCCTCGTGCAGGAGCACTGGGTCGACTGGTCGGACCCGGGGTACGAGCGGGTCGGCAACATCCAGCTGTCGCGGCTGATGGGGGCGGACGTGCGGCTGGACGCGTCCGGGTTCGGCATCGAGCACAAGCAGACGCTGGCGGCGCTGCGGGCGGAGTGCGAGGCGGCCGGGGAGCGGCCGTACTATATCCCCGCGGGGGCGTCGGACCATCCGCTCGGCGGGCTGGGGTTTGCGCGGTGGGCGTTTGAGGTGCGCGAGCAGGAGAGGCAAATGGGGGTGCGGTTTGGCACGATCGTGGTGTGTGCGGTGACCGGGTCGACGATGGCGGGCATGGTGGCCGGGTTTAAGTTGCTGGAGAGAATGTATCCGGACGAGCCGCGGCGGACGGTGCTGGGGATTGATGCGTCGGCGAAGCCGGCGGAGACGCGGGCGCAGGTGCTGCGCATTGCGAAGAATACGGCGGCCAAGATTGGGCTGAGCGCGGAGGATGTTACCGAGGAGGATGTGGTTCTCGAGGAGGGGTATCATGCTGGCACGTATGGTATCCCCGACAAGGCGACATGGGACGCCATCGAGTATGCCGCCCGCATGGAGGCGTTCATCACCGACCCCGTGTACGAGGGCAAGAGCTTCGCCGGCATGGTCGATTTGATCCGCAAGGGCAAGATTACGGGCAATGTGCTCTACGCGCATCTGGGCGGGCAGTTGGCCTTGAATGCGTACTCGGAGATTGGAGCGCTGCAGAAGACTACTTAGTGGTAGGAGTTAAGATAGTGGTAATATTTCAATTAACGAGTGACTAGAGTTGGACTAGATACTAGATAAGGTAAAGACCTAGAACAGCTTGTGCTCCAGAGTCATCTCCGACTCCGGCTGCAGGCCAACGCAAGCACGGAAGATGTTGGTCAGAGCGCTGCGCTGCTTGTTCAGGGCGTTGACGACCGGAGTGCCAGGCGGGGTCAGAGGAGCCTTCAGCATATAGCTCAGCACGCTGAGCACGCTGTGGAAGCCCTTGTACTCGCCGGCCTCGTCGGCCTTCCAGCTGATGCGGGTCATCATCTCGGCGATGAGAACCAGATCGATGATCAGAGGCGACGCCAGCAGGGAGTCCTCGCAGATGTTGAACAGCGAGATGGTCTGGTGGCCGCCCATGAAGATCTCGGCATAGTACTCGTCCAGCGCGCGCTTGTTGTCGCCCACAGCCGGCATGTACTTGATCACCACGGTGTGGTCGGGGTGCTCGCCTTCAGCGTAGAGGATCTGGTTGGCCGCCACCATGTCGTCCACCACGTTGGACTTGGAGATCTCCTTGGAGCGGAACTGCTTCTGGGAGCTCAGGTTCTTGCCGTCGTTGTTGCCGAGGTGGTTGTAGCTGGCGATCGAGGTGAGCTTGATACCGGCGTTGATGAGGAAGTCCACAAGCGCCGACTTCATCTTGGTCTGGCCCGACTTGAAGTCGTCACCGCCAATGAACGCCTTGTGCTTCTCGGCCAGGTCAATGGCACCGGGCACGAAGGTGTTCTGGGGGGATCCGTTGATGAACGGCACGTTGTCCAGAATACACGCCACGGCGAAGACAGTCGAGGGAGACACCTCCAGATGGCCGGTCTTGATGGAGTTGACCAGGTTCTCGGCAGTATCGTTGACCCCGGGGAGAATGTCGGCGTACCGCTCGGTGTTGGCCGTCCACATGACGATCACCTTGTCGAGGCCGTTCTGCGCCTTGAAGTCCCGCATGTCCTGCTGGATCTTCTCCACGTGGGCCCAGCAGGCCTTGGAGCCCTCGAGCACATTGTCGGCCCGGTCCTCCTGGTTGGACGCGATGAAGTCCGGGTAGTAGATGCTGGGCAGCGGCTTCATCTCGGCCATTTCCTTGCGCACCTGCTGCTTGAGAGTCGGCTCGAGCACTCCGGCCCGGTCCATGGCTTCGGCGAGGTTCATGCCGCTAATGTCCCAGCCACCGATGGCGAGATCGTTGGGGTGGACCATGGGCAGCATGTCGTGGAAGGGAATGTTGATCTCCTCTCCGGTCTTGGCGTCGGTTCCCAGCTTGATGGTGGACCCCATGACGACGGAGCCGTAGTAGTTGGACGCCTGGGTGCCTTCCCGGGTCTCCCAAGTGAGACCGCGACGGTTGGCGATGATACCGGCGGTGACGGTGGAGCCGTTATTGCCACCCCAGCCGACCATCATGACACCAACCTTGCCGACGCGGCGGTCGACCTTGAAGTGGTAGTCAGTGGCCTTGGGGGTGGCCACCAACTTGTTGTCGGCGGTGCGGGTGATATCGGTGGTGTGGTAGGCATACTTGCTCTTGATCTCGGTGTCGGTGTAGACGACATTGGGCGAGTTGACGGTAAACAGGGGGGTGGTTGAGGGACGAGCCGACCCGTTCACGGCGCCATTGGCAGCAACATCCGAACTTGCGTGGGGAGCCATTGTCTCACAGGGATTGACGATGGGATGGAGATTGGCGGGAGGATGTTTTTAGCAAGATGGCACGGATTTACTGGACGTATAATGCGTAATCCGGTGCCCCTCCGCGGTTGGATGAGCGCCGGCCGTTGAACGGGTGGTGACGCCTGGGGAGTTGGTTAGAATGGGGAATGAATGCATTGGATGATGAATTGGATGGACTCACGAGTTAAGAAGTGTGGCGAAAATTTTGACGGTGTTTCGCGATCACGCCTCGAAGAGAGTGATCGTATGGAATTGACGAGCAGCGAAACTGTGGGTGGGAGAAGAGAAGAAGAGAAAGAAAACGGATGGATCGAGGGGTAGTATTTAAGTCACGGGAGTTGTTCCTCCACCCGTCCGTCCCCTTCCGGCTTCACCACATCAGTCGTACCGGTTACTACGGAGTACCACGGAGTACCTAGGCACTCTCTCGGTACTCTCTGGTACACTACTAGCTAGTGTCTACTACTAGTACATACCGAGTACTCTGGACAAAGAGCGGTCAGGAACAGTCCCCTCCGGTGGAGAGTATCTCTATCGCCGCCCCTCGTACGATCGACTGACATTGACAGATGCAGCCACCAGGAATGTTGCATCAACTGCCATGCATTCTCTGGAATTGACCATCATCAACTATCAATTGCCTGACAATTGACCTCCATTCACTGAAAATTCCTCTCGATCCATGCAATTCGACAATCTAGCCCTCCCCCACTCCCCCGGTCAATGCAGGTCCGGTATGGCGCTAACCTCATCCTTTACTGTCCTACGCCTCTTTTGGCAGCCTCCATCCCGAACCGAGTTCTATGGTGAGTGGGAGCGGTCGCGTGTCGTCCAATCATCCTGGATATCGACTTGGCACTGGAGATGGACAACACACAATGCCAAATGCCGTGCTGCGAGTCTGCCCAAGTATTCTTCATAACGAGCACAACTGACACCGTACGGAGTGGGTTTGGACACCGTGTGGTCTGCGCGTCAAGTGGGTCAAGCTCTCCGTATGGGGTACTCCTACTGGAAGTTCTGTACTGAAGGACTTGCAGTGCAGGTGAATTGGCCGACCGGAGCTCACCGAGTAAATAATCAAAGGAAATTTTCCAACAAGGAGACGAGACGAAGAGACCAAGGGACGGCGACCACGAACCGGAAGCTGACGGTAGGCACCAGAATGGTGTGTGTGCTGTTGGGGCGGAAACTCGGAGCAGTACCATGGTTGCGTGGTTACCCCTGAATCATCGAGTCTGTTTGCGGGGGGTTGACATCTGGAGGCATAAGGGATTTTCTCTTACATGGTACGGAGTAGAGGTAAGTACGGAGTAGAGGAGATTTCATATTCTGTGTAAGAGAGTATGCACAGGTGTCGTGAAAGAGATATATGCGGTCACCCAGGACTCCCATCCTCAAAACATTATTCCCAAATCACTTAAAAGTCATCGCTAGTTACTATCGCAGACTCCGGACCCAGAGCACGTTTATTAGACTATGAAGTACCATTTCTAGCAGACACGACCCACCGGCATGCCGTCTCTGGAACTGCAGATTCGGAGTGATGATGCGAACCCACCAGACGCGCAACCCCATCGCACGATTGCCGCGATAATCAGTCAGGGGTGTTTCCTATAGAAGACAAACCCTGCCAAGCACCAGACAGCGGAGTGGATATTATCCCGCTGCGGTGAAGCTTTGTGCAGAGTGCATAACGTAGTGCGCTACACCAGGGTCCTCGGTGTCGCTGGGGGCGTGCTCGGGAAGATGCTCGTAGCTCTGGACGAATGCACTGGTTACTGGTTGTGCATATCTCAATAAAAGACCAACTCAAGACATAGAATTATAGATAGCATTGAAGCGAACACTATAGACGAAGTCACAATGTGAGGGAAACAGACATTACGATTTACAACCTCATCTTTCAGGTCAGGTCGGATCTTCTAATCGTCCCAAGGGTCGCAGTCGGTATCCTACCATGAGTAAGGAATATTCCGCCTCATTAAGTCTCCGACTGCCAGTCTAACAGTCGTCTACAGAGTTCAGGCAATACACTCGACGTCCCAATCAAACGGAAAACCGTTGTAAATCATCCCATCATGCGAGGGATGGGAGCCACAGTGGATATATATCATCACCAGGCACCAAGATTCCCGAAATTGCCGCCGCAGTGCATCCCAAGCGAAAATTCATCTAATAGACTTTCCTGGCGAGAACCACCAGCAGAGAACGATCGAACCCCTTTCTCCTGCCGAGTCGCTTGCGTGGTGTCTCTCGTGAGTGGTGGATTCTCCGACGGCAGAGCCACGGGACGAGGATCAGCGGTTCGTATCTAGTTGATCCTCCTTGGGCAGAAGAAAACAGTCCGCTAAAGTCGCACAGAATCGGATCGGAGCTTCGAGACACAGAAACACGGACGTGCACTGGGTTATTTTTATCTGAATCGGAGGATTTGTCGATGGCATACGCAAGGAGCCGGTCGGCCTGACAGGTCTGGACTGAGCGGATCGCCGGAGAGCATACTGTCTCGGGTAAGGACGGTGAATCCAGAGCTTTTCTTGAAAGAGTTTAAGGGATGGGATATGGGGAAATGAGAGGCTTTCTGGGCCAATCCCGACTCCAGAGGCAGCAGAGACAAGAAGATCCGAGGGTCGTGCACCTGGAGAGCCCCTTATGATCTGCGTGTTCAGGGGTCAGTGAGTTTAGACCATGACAATAGCCATAGATTGTTAATCTTATAATTAGAATTACAATCGAGTGAGGACATCCCAGTAGATAGCGAAGAAGACTCACTGGCTGAATCAGGAGAAAAGCAAAGTGGTGATGGAACAAGCGAGAACGCGTGTTGATGCGCTAGACCGGACTAAAGCAGACTAGTGCGCACTAGCGCCGCCGCTAAGCCCGATGGGACACCCGACCCACGAGGGCTTCTTCTGTACCTTTTGAGCAACTTATTTACCATCGTTGTCGCATCCACGCCGTCTTCACCCTTCTTCATAACATCATATCATGATTATGAGGCTGACGACGCTGATGACATGACGCCCATACCGTGTTCAGTCTGGTCATGATTAATCTCTTCTAATAGTACAATCACTCACTCGATCCAGATGCTAGAGGTTCATCATCTTCCCATGGCATCTACTGATAACGGAGACTCCTGATGACTCTTCTCCCATGAACCACTGTCCATCACCTCGTCACCATGGATCCAGGCCTCTTGCCCTCGATCAAATGCTCCAACTGCGGCATGAGTGTGGAAATCTCCGCCATGGGAGACCACATCTGCACCACAGCCCGAGGTATACCTCCTCAGTCAGAAACTCCTATTCCTTACCTACAAGACATGCTGACGCGCACAGCTCCCTCGCCGCCGCGACCACCACCCAAATATGTGTATGAAGTCCCGCCCAGAAGTGCGGCCAGACCAGCGCCCATCGACCCCTCCAAAGCCAGTATGCTCTCCGGGTCCATCTCCAGCCCGAACATGCAGTAACCTTCATCAGACCAACCATTCTTACGCCCCGATGGCGACCCTGATAAGGGTGCTCTCACCCCCTCGCCGCTCCGAACACCCCAACGGAGCCAGACGACACCACTCCCCATGGATCCGCACTCCCCCGGGCTGGACGGCGACCTCCCGACCTTTCCTCTGCCCCGATCCATGTCGACCCGCAACCCCTCAGGGATGGCCGTGCTGAACGACCCAAACACCGCTCCACCTGTGCCCTCCCCGCAGTACGCCAACGCAATGGCCTCCGCCGGCCATCCGCCCCCAGCAAGCGCTCAGCTCCCCCTGGACAAGGGCCTCCCGCCGCCCCCCGTGCCCAAGGATGACGTCCCACTACCAGATCCCCAGGGTCAGCACAAGCACAGCGCCTCCGTCGACAGTAGGAGTAGCTACCGGACGTCCCTCGCAAGCTCGCGCTACGACACTGGCTCCAAGCGGTCAACCGCCATCTCGAGCCGCCGGCCCTCCTTCGGCAGCGTCTCCTACGCCTACAAATACCTCGACGATGTCCCGCCTATCCCCCCAACCATCCCGCACTTCTCTTCCGCCTTCTCTGACTCCAGCGTCTCCGACGTCTTCCCCCGCCATGACGGCAAAGCCGACAGCACGAGCTTCGACTTCCGCAACTCGGCCGAGCAGCTCGCCCCCAAGCGTGAAGCCGACAAACCCGCCCCCAGCCCGCTGCGTCCCTCGTCCAACGCCACCTCCGAGCGGCTCAGCAGCTCCCGCGGCTCCGCAGAGCTCTTCTTCCACAGCCCGTCGCACAGCACGCATGGCCCCCCACTGGACCTCCCAGACCTGTCCGAGGCGCGCTCCCCATCCGTCTCCTCCAGCAACCACGAATACAAAGCCTTCCGGCCGCCAACTTCCGACCACCTCCATCCCACGGACGCGGAGAACCACGGCGATGCACACGGGCGGAAGAACTCCGACACCAACAGCGAGAGCAACCTCTCCGTGACGAGCTTCGCGCGCGCCCTGGGCCTCGACGGCGCCGGCCACGCAGCCCCCAACAGCACCACCGAAAGCGTCACCACCTCCTTGGAATCCTCCCCCTCCGAGTCCCGCAGCGGCACCTCCTTCTCCAGCATCGCATCGGAGGCCAGCTCGCGGCGCAAACCCTCCGACCTGGGCCGGCTCGGCCCCGTCGAGGAACACCCCAGCGACCCGGGGCCCAAGCCGGTCCTGGACGAATCCCTTCGCAGCGAGAGTCCCGTCGAGCTGGAAGCTCCCCGCATCCCGGAGGCGCTGTTCAGCCCTGACTCGCCGACGGACCCGGCCATCAACCGAGGCGGCTTCAGCATGGCGCCCAGTCAGCCCCCCAAGAACGCGACTTACCCTGCCCCATCCGCAACGACCTCCGATGACAATGCCCTCCCCGACAGGCCGACCATGACGCGCTCCGCCACCGAGCCCGTGGCCCGTCCGCCGCCCCGGCCCAAGGGTCGTTGTCGCGGCTGCGGGGAGATGATCATGGGGAAGTCCGTGTCGTCCGCGGACGGCCGCCTGACCGGCCGGTATCACAAGGCGTGCTTCGTCTGCTACGACTGCCGCACGCCGTTCCAAACGGCCGATTTCTACGTCCTGGATGATCGGCCCTTCTGCGCCCAGCATTACCACGAGCGAAATGGCTCCGTGTGCCACACCTGCCACACCGGCATCGAGGGCCAGTACCTGGAGACGGTGGAACGCACCGGCCGTGGCCCGGGCGACTCACAAAAGTTCCACCCGGATTGTCTGACCTGTCGCACGTGCCATATGCTGCTCAAGGGCGAGTACTTTGAATGGAATGGGTTGGTATATTGTGAACGGGACGCACGCCGTGCGGCCGCGTCCATGTCGCCCCATCGCTTCCGTCGCCCGACCATGCCGTCGTCCCCGCTGGCGCATTCGCGGGGCTACTCGCGCGGATATCCTCCGCCGCCAGCTGGTTACCAGGGGCCGGGACCAGGTATGCGGCCGTACGGGCCAGGACCGGGTCCTATGTCTGGTCCTAGCCTGCGGCCTCCCGCAGGTCCCTACGATAGCGGATCGTACGGTCCGCCTCCTTCTCCGGGGCCACGCCGCTTCCCCGAGCGACGGACAACCCGATTGATGATGATATGATTATTTACTTGACTCCATGGCGCTTTCTGGGTGGCAGGTGTTCATTCCCAAAGGGCATCTGGTGTTATTGATATTGATCTTGTGTTCTGACGTTTGCTGTGTTGCTTATTCCCTACTTGCATCTTGGACTGCCATATACCCCATGCTCATCCTGATCCGTCCAGTTCCGTTCCCATTCCTCACCACCAAGGCAGCCGCCGGTCAACCGGATGTACCATAATGTCTCTGCATAGTGTTTGATATAATCCAGTGTTTCGCATGTCGATGAAGGATCAAACCCCGTCTAATCACTTTTTGCGTCCGCTTCTAGTGCTCTTAAACATTCTGTTGAACATGGTGTTCGCGGAAGTATCTGATTCCGACAGTGCAGTGCCCGATGCTCCTTGGCCGTCTCCATCTTGCTGCCCGGAAGCCTGCGCAGATGGGTCTATCCACCCCTGTGGCTTCCCACGTGGCGCCCCGGCTGACTGCTCGCCGTGCTGATCGCCGGGCTGATCGTCTCGCTGATCGTTCTGCGCATTGTTTTGGCCATCGTTTTGCGCGTTGTTTTGCCCATCATTTTGCGGCGCAGCTGACGAGCCAGCTGGCGGTACATTTGGCTGCGCGGTCGATGGCCCCGCAGGCGGCTGTGTCACGTTGGCGGGCGTCCGGCGACGTCGTGATCTTGTAGTCCGTGGATGTCCTATTGCAAGAATCAGTACAGCTGTGGGGTGCAGGGGGGAAGAGGCCATACTGATATAGTTGTAGGCTCGGCGGAGGGGCCCTTCACGTTTAGCCCCGTCGGAGGGCGCATTGCCGTCGTTGTTTGCCATGGGTGCGACGCAGAAGGGTGAGTATAATCTGCTGGATGTAGATGGGTAGTTATACTGGCTGACGATGGGTGTGTAACGAGCGTGGATGTGTAAATGGATGAAGGAGAAGGGGAGGGAATTGAGGGGAGTAGATATATGCGGCTACATTGTTCCTTCTTGAGTGTGTAGCAAGTGTGCGTAGTGAGGAAGGAGGGAGCATTGAGGTTGCTGCTTTGTGACTGCTGGAGCAGGACGGTTCCTTCCGTGGATTGGTTTGGTCTCTGCGAGACAACGGTAGTTGCTGTGTCGAGGAGTAGATCGGAGATATTAGCTGGCTGAGCATCTATGAAATCTGGGCGCAAGCCCCAGGTGGTTAGGGCGCCAGAAGTATGGAGCCTACGCGTAATTATAGAGCAGGTGGAAGTACACAGAAGTGTAGGAAGACGCTGGAGGCGAGGCGAGTGGGACACTAACCGCCGTACTTTCGGCGTGACATCTCTTTTGTATGGTCTGAATGGCATCATTTCGAGTAGACATCCGCATAGTAGGGTATACTACAACTGCTTTCTCCAATACGATATCTCAATAAATACGCAGAACTATTCCCCACATCTCCTCAGCGGAGAACCGTCGGAAAACTCCAACTTCCCCTCACAACTGCGAAAAACTCTATACTTTCGCAACCCCCTGCAACCGCTGCAGATACCGCGACGACTCAGCCGCATACGGACACCTCGTGCGAATCACCGCCCCATACCGATAGAACAAGAACGGCGCCCAATGGATCACCCCTTGTCATACATACACGTCGCGACGATAGGGACTACTGCGCCGAAGATACTCCTCAGCACCGCGTTGGCGGCCAGCACACTGGCCGCGTAGATCGTATACGAGTCAATCAGATAGTTCATGATGCCCGGTAGATCAGGATGACGCCCCAACCAGACGGCGCCGTCGCAACCACACTCACAGCCCAACGTGTGGCCGGGGAGTTCGTCCACGCAAACCAGAACTACGAAGCCGGGATCGCCAGCGCCCCCGGCATGCACTGTAGCAGCCGCGTCTCGGGCGGCGCGAACCCCGCAGGTTCGCCGGTACGGTGCACGCCACGCCGATAATCATCCCGACCATGATGCCGGGGTAGTCGTAGTCCAGGACAGCCTGCGAGATGGCGGCTTGGTGGGTGAGCATGCGCCAGAGGGGGATCTTCAGGGGGTAGACGCCTGGACCGGGGGGGGTGGGGTGTTCATCTTGTTCTGTTTGTGTCGGTAGGAGGACGATGTATACAATCCTCGCCGGAAGGTGAATCGGGCACTTAAAAACAGCTGTGCTAACGCAACAGACTGGAGGTAGGAAGATCGCAGCAGACTCGGCTCATATCATTGCTAGGCCCTCGACAGCTGTGCTCCTGCACTGAAGACGCACTCAGCAGACTTGGTGGACCGAGTGGAACTGCGGAAGGCCTCTCTGTCGGTTTCTTGCGACAACTCGGCTATCGAAGTTGGCGATGGATGCAGGCGGCACAGGGGCCCTAGGGCATCCCCGAGCGGCTACAATCATGACAACTCTGATAATTGTATCTCTTGGCTCAGAAATGGAGTAGGAATGGAGTAGAATTGGAAAGGTAATATGACGATATATGCGGGTATACCATGAGGACCTTGAGGAAAACCTTGCGGACGAATATATATAATGACAGCGTCACAAATTACATTCCTAACTTCGTTACTATTAAACACTTTTCATCCCTCATCTACGACATGTCCACCACACAGCGAATGCAGTCGCCTGCCTTCATCTGCTCAAACGCGTGGTTGATGTTGCTCAGGGGCTCCCGGTGGGTGATGAACTCGTCCACCTTCAGGTTACCCGCCAAGTAGTCATCCACCAGGCCGGGGAGCTGCGAGCGACCCTTGATGCCGCCAAAGGCACATCCCTTCCACACACGGCCAGTGACCAGTTGGAAGGCTGCAGAAGTTAGCCTCTCTTTCACCGTTTCAAACAAGACAGAAGAACTTACGGCGAGTCGAAATCTCCTGTCCGGCAGCGGCAACACCGATGATGATGCTCTCACCCCAGCCCTTGTGGCACGCCTCCAGCGCAGCCCGCATGACACCCACGTTACCCGTGCAGTCAAAGGTGTAGTCGCAACCGCCGTCGGTCATCTCGATCAGGTGCTCCTGGATGGTCTTGCCGTTGAGCTTAGTGGGGTTGACAAAGTCGGTGGCACCGAACTTGCGCGCCCACGACTCCTTGCTGTCGTTGACATCCACCACAATGATCTTGCCGGCCTTGTTCTTGACAGCGCCCTGGATGACGGACAGACCGACGCAGCCGGCTCCGAAGACGGCCACGTTGGAGCCCTCCTCGACCTTGGCGGTGACCACGGCGGCACCGTAGCCGGTGGTGATACCGCAGCCGAGCAGACAGGAGCGGTCGGTGGCGATCTTGGGAGTCACGGCGACGACGGATATGTCGGCCACCACGGTGTACTGCGAGAAGGTGGAGGTGCCCATGAAGTGGAGGAGGTCCTTGCCGCGGGCCTTGAAGCGCGAGGTGCCGTCAGGCATGACACCCTTGCCCTGGGTGGCCCGGATCTTGCCACAGAGGTTGGTCTTGCCGGACTTGCAGAACTTGCACTCACGGCACTCGGGGGTGCTATCGGGGTTAGCCATCGACCTCGAGTACGTCCTCAGATCCGGCGCAGCTTACTAGAGCGCAACAACATAGTCGCCGGGCTTCACGGAAGTGACGCCCTCGCCGACAGATTCGACAATACCGGCGCCCTCGTGGCCGAGCACGACGGGAAAGGCACCCTCGGGGTCCTTGCCGGACAGGGTGTAGGCATCGGTATGGCAGACACCGGTGTGGTGGATCTGGATGCGGACCTCGTGGGCCTTGGGGGGAGCGACTTCGATGTCCTCAATGGACAGGGGCTCGCCAGCGCCCCAGGCGACGGCCGCCTAGCATTAGGAGTCAGGATGGCTGAGATGCGAACAATGGATGTTGAGGTCCTACCTTGCAGGTGATGGTCTGGGAGAGTTAGCTATGACGTTGACGGGAGTGGGAGGGGGGGGTCGACATGAGACATACCTTTCCAACCGTGCTAGCCATGGTGATGAGATGAAAGATGGGAAGGGAGAAGATTGTACAACAGACGGAAGAGCGGAAGGATTGGCGCAGGGAAGAAGAAGTGGCTTAAAAGAGTCGGAGGTGGTGGGGTGAGGGGGAGGGAGGGGGTGGGGGGGTGACTGACTAAGGGAGGGGATCCTTCACTAGGTATACGTACGGACGGAGGATAACCACTTTTCCGTCTAGTATTCGGAGAATTGGAGATGACAATGGCCTTTCTCCTCGCGCGGAGATATTAATAGATGAGGGCTTTATGATTGACTTGGCGCGATAGGGAAAGTCTGCAGATATGAAGCCCCGATAGAGTAAGCGTGCAGCATACAACTAGCTAAGGTAATACTAGTATACTGCCTAGAATGATAGAATGCTGTCTAGAATACTGATTAGCATAGATAATCCTTCTAGATCCTCATTTATCGTCTATTTGATATGAGATTTGCAGAAAAGCAATGCCCGAAACGGCAAACTTTTCCGGATGGCCCGTGCGCCATGACGCCATAAGAGGAAATCAAACGCATCCAAAGCTCCAAAAGCTCCATTCTTATTATTCCCTAGAAAGTAGCCATCTGCAGGGAGAATATACCTATCTTCACACCCAAGAGAGACAAGTTGGAGTACGACGAGATACGGTCAGATCCATACTGAACTACATCTTCGGAAGATGGGTATCTTTAGCTTCATCGTCGAGAAGCCCATTACCAGACTACTTCCAATTCTATAATGGAAATCACCAGGTGCCATTACCAAGTCTATTATACACAACCCAGCAATCATACACATAAAGAATGGAGACCTTGCATGAAAAACCTTAAAACAACCCACGCAATGCTTACCGACCGGGCATCTGGCCACTCTGCATCATCGCCGCGTTCTGCTCCTGGAACCGTTCGTTCAACCGGGCCGATCCCTTCAGGTACTTGTCGACGCAGCGCATCACGCAGCCTTCTTCACGGGAGATGAGCGACTTGGTGGTGAAGTCGTTGACACAGTCGTCGAAGCAGCGCTGCACGAGCTTGGAGTACATCTGGGGAGGTCAGTAATCGTCGGGGAGCTGTCGTGAATATCGATGTGCAACGATCGGATGTGGAGCATAGGGCAAGCAATGACAGATCAAGGTAGGGGTCGAGGATGATGTTGGGATATCTCCAGGCGATGGACGTACGGTCATGAACTCCTTCAGCTGCTTTCTCTCCATGCGCGCAGCGAACTCGCGCTGTTCCGAGGCGTTGAGTCTAAGATAGGGTTAGTAAGTTCCGAGCAAGAATTTCTTGTACAAAAGACAATGGCTTACCCTTCCATTGTGATGAGACGGGGTGAGATGGATGGATGGATGGAATGATAATAATCACCGGGATGGTGTCTGCTTCGGAGCTCCGCAAGTTCTGTTTGGGGTCACGTGGCTGTTATCAGGTGAGCTCACCTGATATGAATCACGTGGAGTCAGGTGACATGCATATGCCACTGACTCAGCAGGGATAAAAAAAGAACATCCGCCACCAGGGCCACCAGCATCTGCCATAAACGGAACCGTGGTCCCCTCAACACGCAATGCTCCCCATAATAACTTCTCCATCTCCATCTCCATCTCCATCTCTCCATCCTGTCCAGGGAGGCAAAGGGACCAAGGGACGGATCGGCAGTCATACCCATGGACCGGCCAGGGGGAAGATCCTGTGGTGACAGGGTGTCGAGGGGGGTGTTTCAGCCAGGGATTCGTTATCGACTACGGAGTACTGTCTGGTGCTATTTCGGGAATTAGAGTGATATCGAGGTACGGAGGAGGTACTGGACAGTACTTAGTCTCTAGATACCTAATAGTCAGTAATGTGGAAGAGGACTGTGCGGCCGATGGTTGAACACAGAGATAGCGGAGGAAAGTCTGCAAGAGGGTCTAGGCTGGATGGAACCTTGGATCTGGGTCGGCAGAACACTATTCTTAGACATTTCCCATTCTGTGGGTGGTAGACCCTCCATACTACTTCTACTGGGTACAGTAGTAGTAGAAGTAGGTCATAATCTGGCCTACTAACTAACTACTCCGTACCTGGATGTACTACTTTGTAGTCATTTGTATAGAACACTAGATAATAGAATAATGCGTCAGTCAGGATTCCGGGGTAAAATAATCCCCGACTCCCGTCGAATTACGCCAGCCAGCTGATCGCTGCCTCTAATTAATTATTGCGCCCATACATGCAGAGTCATCCACGGAACCGCAACGGCCTGTCAGCCACTCGTGATCCTCTCATCTCATCTTCTCATCTTCTCCTTTCTCTCTCTCTATCTTCTTCCTGTCTCTCTCTCTCTCTTCTCCATCCATCCCTCGTTACTCTCCATCTTTCTGGTCTTCTTTCCTCCCGGAAACCTTCTGGTTTCGACGTCTTGACTCTCTCACCCGCCTATCCTTATTCCGACCCCTTTCGCTCCCCCTTCTGTATCCCTCCCTCCCTCGACCCTCGACCTCCCCTCGTGGCCCTCTCCTTTCCCCTTCATCCTTCATCTCCATTCCCCGATTCCAGTGGAGCCTCGTATCGCATCCGTCCAGCCTCCCGTCAGCTCCCTTCGTTCCCCCTCCGACGGCGTCCGCGGCCCCTCCACGCCAGGTCGGCTAGTCCCCAGCCCCGGAATTTCTCGTGCAGTTAGCGGTGACGGTGATCTGGGGTGTCGCTTAGCGCTGGCCTTTTCTCCGACTCGCTTCTCCCTCCTTCCTCTCTCTCTTCCTCGACTTCGCCGCACGTCCTCCGTCATCCGCCAGCATGGTCACCGGCAAATCGCATCCTGCCGGCCCTGAGCCGTTCCAATCCCTCCACCCCGCTCAACCGCCCGTCGTGCCCTCCTCGCCGCCCTCCAAACGCGACCTGGCCTCGTGGTGGCGCCAGTTCAAACGCAATACTCGCAAGGACGAACCGAAAGGTATGTGTGCATGCGACATGGCCATCCCGACGACCATCGCGATCCCAGCTAACTTCCCCGAAGAAAAACCGCAGGGCATCTTCGGCGTTCCCCTCACCGTCAGCATCAAATACGCCAACGTCGCCATCTCCCTCACCAACGATAACGGCGAGAGTTTCATTTACGGCTATGTGCCGATAGTTGTGGCCAAATGTGGGGTCTTTTTGAAGGAAAAGGGTACGCTCTCTCCGCAGGGAACTTTCCGTCAGCCCGTACTGATCATGTTGCAGCGACGGATGTCGAGGGAATCTTTCGTCTGAACGGTTCGGCCAAACGAATCAAGGATCTCCAGGAGATCTTTGACTCCCCCGAGCGATATGGAAAGGGCCTCGATTGGACGGGGTATACCGTCCATGATGCCGCCAACGTCCTCCGGCGCTATCTCAACCAACTCCCGGAACCGATCGTCCCGTTGGAGTTTTATGAGCGCTTTCGTGAACCCCTGCGCACCTATCAGAAACAGGTCCAGAGCCCCGAGCCGCCCGCCGATGGGACCGGGTTTGACCACGCAAAGGCCGTCGCCGCCTACCAACAGCTGATTCGGGAGCTGCCTCCCTTGAACAAGCAGCTCCTCTTATATATCCTCGATCTGCTCGCCGTCTTCGCCTCCAAGTCCGACCAGAACCGCATGACCTCGGCCAACCTGTCGGCCATCTTCCAGCCGGGACTCCTGTCACATCCGCAGCATGACATGTCGCCCGATGAATACAAGCTGAGCCAGGATGTGTTAATCTTCCTGATCGAGAACCAGGACCACTTCCTCTTCGGCATGAACGGCACCGCCGCCGATGAACAGACGGTCAAGGAACTCGAGGGCGGGAGTTTGACCCCCCGACCGTCGAATCATTCGAACATCCGACGCTCCGTCTCCAGCGCCAGCGCCGGCGCGGACAGCTTTCGCAAGTATGACAGCCTCCGTCGGAATGTCTCCGTTTCCTCCAAGACCTCACGCCAGTCCAATACGCCCAGTCCCGCCACGCCCACCTCGTTGGGCGGCGTGGGGGTACATCGCAGCAACACGCTCCCCTCCAAGATGCGCCCAGCTATGCATTATGGCCGGGTAACGGAGTCGACCGGGGGCACCACCCCGGGACGTACGTCTGCGCAGCACTCGCGGTCATCAACACCGCCCCCGGCCGAGCAGAAACCCCCTTCTGCGCCCCATGGGGTCGTCCCTGCGACCGGGCCCCTTTATATTCACGATGCCAAACATGGGCCCCAGCCGAAGAGCCCAAGCTCGACGCCAGCCGTCGCCCCTGCTCCCTCTCCTGCCCCTGCTCCTGCTCCTGCACCTGCACCTGCACCCGCTCCCGCCTCCGCACCGACTCCGCAGGCTGCTTCCGATAAACCAGTCTCAGAAGCCCTCCTTCTGCCTCAGTCTCCCCCGCCCGCGGTGACTCCCACCAAGGAACGGAAGCTGTCCAGTCTCTTCAGCAAGTCACCACCCAGTGGGGAATCCAAAGAACCGCGCCAGCCCAACCGGCTGAAAAAGAAACGCATTCCTGGTAGTGCTAGCGAGAGCGCACAGAGCTCTGCACAGTCCCTCCATGGGCCGCCTGCCGACCTTGCTGCCACGTCAGCTTCGTACTCCCGATTAGATGTTAGCGAGAGCGGAGGAGCTACTCCCAAGGCGCCGACCCCGGATGATCCGTCCCAGACGGACCCGAAGAACGACAAAACCGGCTCCAACGAGGCCGGCCACCATGATACCTCCCTGCGGCCATATGGCTCGCGGACGCCGTCGATGAATTCGCGCTCGTCCTTCACCGATTACTCGGACGTTGACCCGCCAGACGAAACGTCCCGGTCGGACCGCAAAGAACAGCGTCGCAGTTGGCGCTTCCACCGGTCCAAACAGAGCAACGAACAGATGGGTCTGGGCCTAGGGTCTCCGCCCCTTCTTGCCTCCAACCCCGGAGCCGATCGTAGCACTAGCTCGATTGGACACCACTCCAGCCGCAGCTCCCCCTCCGATCCACAGCTTCACGATCCCGCGCACCAACCGCTCAGCCTCGATGCGGAGGTGAACAACACCAAAGAGTCTCCTCCGACGGAGCCCGAAAAGCGCAGCCTCTTCGGCAAGTTCAAAGCCAAGGTGGCCCAAGTGCGGGACGGCGTGAAGGAGTCGAGTGAGCGCGACCGCACGCGCAGCCCCGTGCAGCCAGATGCGGAGAAGTCGGCTTCCAGCCAGACTTTGTCTCCTCCGGGACAGGACAGTCTGAGTAACCGACCGGCCCCGATCGACGTGACCCGGGACAAGGAAGGACCGCAGGCCAGTTCTCCTGTGTCGCCTCACACGGGGTCCGGACTGCCACCGGCGATCCCAGAGGAACCCCGCACCCCAGACAGCCCGGTCGCGACGGGCTCGAAGGCGGCCAGTCCAGAGGTGGCCAAAGTTGCAAAGGATACCGCGCCCCAACCCACTGAGGCGGAGGGCACTGGCCCGGATGGTGCCAAGCCAAAGACGACAGAGAGCACTGCAGGCACAGGGACTCTGCCGACGTTTGAATCGCACCAGGGGGATATCGAGACGGAGAAGTTCCTGGACAACTGATGTGTGAGATGGAATGAATGGAGATGATATGTAGTGGAGGGAATTCTTATGTCAGCGTTGCTTCCATACCCTGATGCATTATGGTTACGAATGATGTTGGATAGAATACATGCCTTATGCTTCCATGCACTTGTACTAGTAAACAATAGTGAATAGACATGCTATAGTGGTACTACTCCGTACGTAGTGTGGAGTGAATGCCCTCCGAAACAGGCAACTCGACACCTCAGGCATCACAATCTCCGGACCTCCGCCAAAAACACTTCACCATCTCAACTTCACCTTCACCTTCAACCTCAAACAACCCAACACATCAATTCCCCCAATCACCATGTCGTCCACAGCCCAACCCCCTCCCCCTCCCAAATCGCCCCCTCCGACAACCATCCAACCCACCCAACTCGCGCAGACCTACGCAACCGTCCATCCACTGCTCCTCCTCTCCCTGCTCGCCGCCCGCTTCCACGCCCTGGTCGCCGACCCCGTCGCCGAGCTCACCAACGCCCTGCCCCTGCTCGCCGTCCTGCAAGTCGCCTACATGACTATCTGCCTCCCGCCCGCCGGCGACGACCACGCCCATCACCACGAGGAGAAAGACCGCGAGGCAAAGAAATCCACGCCAGCCGGCATGGTCCTGCGGCCCGGGAAACCGGGGTACCGGCGGCGGGCGAACGCCTCCTCGTCAGGGAATGCCGTCATGGCCAAGGTGATTGTACGTTGCATTGCAACCCCCTAGCTTTCCCGGTGCCTTACACACCGGCATGCAGGTGAACGCAAGCTAACAGAAGCGGTGCCAGCCCTCCCTCCTCAGCCTAACATTAACCACCCTCCTCGCAACCCCCGTCCTCGCCCTGTGTCTCGTCCTCTTCGGCGCCCCCGTGACAACCCACCACGCCGAGACGGCGCTCTGCGCCGCGCACATGGCCGTGCTGGCTGCCACCGCGCTGATCTACACGCACGGCGTCGACGGCGCCGTCTGGAAGGAGGTCTGGGGCGCGTCTCGCCCGGCGGATGCGGTGTGGGGGGCGGCGTTGGGGACGTGTGTTGGTGCGTGGTTGGGGGCTATTCCTATTCCGCTTGATTGGTATGTTCCCTACCTTTTCGTTTGCTTTGATGGGGTTGTGTTGGGTGTGTGCTGATGATGGTCATGACAGGGACCGCCCGTGGCAGGCGTATCCGATTACCATTCTTACCGGCGCGTATGTCGGACACTGTGTCGGGAGTTTTCTGGGTCGCTCGCTGCTGTTTGGGAAGAGGCTTGTGCTGGTGCCGGGGCCTGCGCCTGCGCCTGCGCCTGCTAGCTCGTAGCCGTCGTTGGCTGCGCCTGGCTGGTGTACAGTGCTATTCTATGCCTATATTTTTCCTGCGAAGGCGGTCATTAAATTTAATTGTATAGCATCCAGCGCTACTGTATAATAGAAATAGGTCTAGTCGTAATAAAGTCAAGTCAAGAAGCTATATCATCCCTCCCACCTCCACCCGCCGCGTCGACTGCCACCGCGAGCGAAACCCCGCCGACGACCCCTCCGTCTCATCACTCGCACTGCTCTCATACGGCGACCGCGTCGACCGCCCAGCAGACCCCGACCCTGACCCTGTCCTTGATTCCGCTGTCGGCGCCGACCGCAGCCGCAGGAACTCGCTCGACTCCGCACTGCGACTCGGGTACCTCGACGTCGAGCCCGCGCCTCCGCCCGCCCCGGGCCCGGGCCCGGGCCCCATCGCCAGCCGCTGCAGCGCCTGGACGTCCTCGCGCAGCGACGAGACCTCAGACTCGAGCGTGCGGCGGGCCGTCTGCTCGCGGCGCAGCAGCATGACCAGCGCGCTGTACTGCTCGACGGAGATGCCGGCGCCGTCGTTGAGCGAGGTCATGGAGGGGGTGTGCATCATGCGCGGGCGGGCGTATGCGCTGGAGTGGGTGGGGGTGGGCGTCGTGCTGGGGCGGATGGTGCTGGCGCTGAGGCGGTTGTCAGCGGGGTCTTCGCTGGGGGTGGTTGTGCCGGAGGCGGACGGGCGGGGGCGGTGTTTGGGTTCGGGCTGTTGTGGCTTGGGGACGCGGTCTGGGGTGGGCGAGGGCGAGGACGGGCGGCCGCTTTGCATGCGGGCGATGGCGAACTCTAGGTCGATCATTTTCACCTCGAGGGTGGTGAGACGCTGGGCGAGCGAGACGTTGTCGGTGTCATTGTCGCCTTGCATGGCGACGAGGGTGCCGACGTCTGGGGGGATGACGACGCTCTCCGCGTCGTCGGTGTCGGTGTCGGTGTCAGTGTTGAGGTCCGCTTTGCTTGGGGCGGCGTCGTAGATGGACGTGGTGGACGGCTTGGGCGCGCTGGCGACGGTGGTGCGCGTGGGCGGGCGCGGCGAGAGCTCGCTGTCCGACGCGACGGTCATGGTCATGTAGGACTCGAGGCTGCGGCGGCGCCACTGGATGGGTGACATGCGGTGGTTGCGCGCGAGGCCGCGGAGCGCGGTGGCGCTGCGCGAGCGGCGCTTCATCTGGCGGCGGGCGTGGTGGTGGTGGTCGTCGTCGTCGATGTCGTCGTTGCTGCCGTGGTGCGGGTGCACGACGGCGTCCAACGCGTCGCGCGATTCGTCGTCGCCGTCGGAGAAGATCAGGCTGGGGAGGGTGGCGCGGCGGCGACGCGGGGGTCCAGCGTGGAGTCGGTCGAGGGCGTCGCTGAGGGAGATCGAAGTGTCGAATTCATTGTTCAGGGGAGAGCTGTGTTTGGAGCTGAGGGAGTTGTGGAAGGCCAGGCCGCTGTCCGGAGGAGGGTCTTTCTGTACCCGCTGCGGTTGGGGATTGCTAAAGCGAAAGTCGTCATCGAAGCTCTCGGTCTCACTGCGGCGCTTGCGGGTGAAGATCTTGCGCATGACGGTCTTGATGGTGCTCCCTGTTCGTCGGTGGGAGCTGGCGCTGCGGGCCACGACCGAGGGCATGGATTCGGGGGTTAACCCCAGTGCAGCAGCGGCCTTCTGATTGCCACGGTAGCTGCCCATTACGATGGACGATTCGGAGCCACGGACGGCACGACGGGTCGTCGTGGTGGTGACGAGCTGTTTGGAGCTCATCGGGGGGAGGGCCGTATCGAGCAGGTCGGCGGAGCCATCGGAGACATGAATCTGCGCGGAACCGGTGCGGCTGCTGTTGACACCAGCCATTTTGAGGCGTTGGTATCAGAGAAAGATCATGCAGGGGAGCTAGAAGAGAGCGACAGGAGAACTGAATGGTCAGCTGCATTCAGGAGCAATCCGGGGGTTATAGCCAGCTACCTGGGAGACCGCGAGGTCATCACCGGCGAACAACGAAAGACACAACGGGTATCACGAGAAGGAAATCAAACGAGAGACATGGCGTTTGCCGAGCAAGGAACGTGAGCGGGCCGGGAATAAATTGAAGAAGAAGAAAAGAAGGCCGGCAGAAGATGATTTGGATACAAGCCAAGTGGGCCGAGTCGGGAGTCAGTGCGCGTAGTTTCAGGGGGATTTGGAATTCGCAACCGGTCGAGCAGCGATTATCAGAAGGAGTATTTACTAGATTCAGCATTAGTGCAGGTCTTCTTCTTCCCTGCCGGCCTGCTCCACTGAATGCTCATCTTGCTCCGTCTCGCCAGCTTCAACTCGGTGGTTCTTTGTATAGCATCAGTGGGCCCATGAAACACTCTGACAGGGGCGCCGGGCGAACTCCACCGGCCGTTCCATGGTCTTATCGAGGGCTACTGGCACGCCGTCGGGGGCAGATGGTATCTATCGTTCTATTTCCGGTCTGTCTGCTGTCTGTGTTGGGCTGCTGGCTGTCTGGTCCATCCGCAATGCGTGTTGTATCAGGCTATTCCTGACGTCCTCCAAACGTGCCATCGTGCATTATGCATCGTGTTCGAGATCGTGAGGGGAACGGCATGCTCGGGGATTCTGAAACACTGCGGCACCCCGCTACAACTAGAAGTCCTGGTGAACCGGTGTTACTCGGCTGCCGATGGCGGATTGGGGCCCGCCTTCGACGGCGTGTATCAGATCCAGCGATCGCGGCCTGTCAACAGGGATCACCATGCGCCCCCGTTGTTCTGGCCCTAGACTCGATCAGAGGCTCTCTCCTCCCGGTGAGGCTTTGTCTATAATGGGAGAAGGTAGGTCTGTCTACAGCAGCTCGCCCGCGTCAGGATACCGCAGGTCGGCATGCTCTTCGAGGAACTCCATCCAGCGCTTGAGAAATCCGCTCCCTCTGCGAGCAATTAGCCTCGATCCCAACAATGTGGATATCGTAGGATGCCAACTCACCGACTGATGGTCTCGGAGTCTCCGCAGACGCAGAGATGCCGCTTGGGCCGTGTCATGGCGACTGCATCGCATTAGAACGAATAGTCGTGAAAGAGGGTCCAAACATACCGTTCAACCGTCGTCTCTCGCCGAGAAATCCCACCTCATGCTTGCTGTTGCTCCGCACCAGACTCACCACCACTGCTTCTTTCTCCCGGCCCTGGAACCCATCCACACTGCCCAGCTCCAGGCCCGGGTACTTCTCACGTAGCATCTGGGACAGCACCGCCAGCTGCCCGTTGTAAGGCGTAATCACGGCGATGTCTTCAGGCCGCACGCCCGCCTGCACCAGCGCGTCCACATGCTTCCCCACTACCAACGCCTCCATCTCGTTGCTCTTGCTCTCGCCCAGCAGTGCCTCCTTCTGCCCGACTTCGTTGTCCTCCGTCTTCTCTGGGAAGTCCCCGCCCTGCGTGTCCCAGAAGACTACGGGCTCCCGCGTGTCGTCCGTCTCCTGCACCTCGTACGGTAGATCCTCCAGCAGCCGCGCCTTCACGGCGTCCGCGGCCATCAGCCGCCCCTCGTAGAGCTCGTCCGATGGGAACCGCATGATGCGCTCGTGCATGCGGTACTGCGTCGTGAGCATACGTTTGATCGCGGGCCCATGCATCGCCAGCAGCCGGTCAAACATGGTCGTCTCCAGGGAAATCCCCCGGACGACGTCCGCGTCCCCTTCCGCGGCACCGTCTCGGGGCGGCGCATCGCCCGCCTTCGACTTGACCGTCGGCGGCAGCTGTAAATGGTCACCGGCGAGGACGACCTTGGGTGCCGTCAACAGCGGAATCCAGCACTGCGCCTCGAGCGCCTGACTCGCCTCGTCAATCACCACCACATCAAACTTCTGATTGCGCAGCTGGTGCCCCCCAGCGCCATGCAGCGTCGCCAGCACCACGCTGCTCCCGCGCACCAGGTTGTCCACGCACCGCGCCTCGCGCTCGCGGAACTCCCGCCGCAGCTCCTTGATGTCCTGGTAGATGGCGCGCTTCTCGCGCCCAAACCGCGTCTTGCGGATGCTCGCGTGCTTCTCGTCCATCTCGCGCCGCACGTCGCGCACAATCGCCGCCGCCTCCGACGTCTGCGTCAGCACCTCGAGCGAGTGGTCCAGCACGGACGGCAGCAGCCGCGCCGGATGTCCGATGCGCACTACCGAGACCTCCTTCTTCGGCGCCAGCCGCTCGACAATGTTGTCCACAGAGATGTTCGACGGCCCGCACACGAGCACGCGCTGGCCCCGCCGCACCAACTGCACGATCAGCTCGATCAGCGTGTGCGTTTTGCCCGTGCCTGGTGGCCCGTGGATCAGCGCGACGTCCGGCGCCGCCAGCGCAAACCGGATCGCCTCTTTCTGCGAGTCGTTCAGCGTTGCGTCTTCGAAGTCGACATTTGTCTCGGGAGGAGGCGCGAGCGGCGTCGTGTGTCCGAAGGCGACGCGCATGAAGTGCGTCCAGTCGGATTCGGCCATTTTGGCCATCCGTTCCATCGTTTGGTTCATCCTGTCATCCCCGTCAGCTATCCATCCTCTATCTATCAAGACGGGCAAGTAGCTCACCGCCGATACGTCACGTCGTTTGCAAGCTTGATCCTGCAAACGCAACCATTAGCCACCTCCTGTACATCTCCCGGACAAGGCATCCAAAGAGCTCACAGCCAGACTTTCTTCCCCCAAAGCTCCTCCACAGCCTCATCGTCCTCCTTCGCCTTCCCACCCCCCTGCTGTCCGAACGCAACCCACACCCCTCGTTCACCAACCCGGGTTACCACGCCCTCAGGTCCTCCGCCACCACCGCCCTTCCCCTCGTTCTTCTCCTTGTCTTTGTCGCGACTGCTCCCCTTCTCCTTCTTCCCGGGGCCACCAATTTCGTTCACCCGCACGATGTCGCCGACGCGGATCCCGTGCGCGGCCAGTCGCGGCTCGTCACCGGGGTTATCAGACTTCACTGCGACAGCAGGGTCGGCGCCAAACTCGCCAACAAGGCGGCCGCCGAGACCGGTGCGGCATTGGTTTAGGATCAGGCCGGTCAGCGCATAGCCGGTTGCTTGGAGGGTGCGGCGGGTGGAGGGGGAGACGGAGGCGGCGGTGCTGGCGAGTGTGGACGAGGAGACTTCTGCTTCGTGTTCGCGGAGAAGGAGTGATTGCTGGATTTGAGCAAAGAGAGGGATTGGGATCGGGATTGGGGGTGACATTGCAGTGTTGCTGGTGTAGTCGTGGTGGTGGTGGGAGAAATGGGATGATGTCAGGCAGTTTATTTACGTTCGGAATTAAGGTTATGTCCGGTTAGTCAGCGTCTACCCAACTGTATCTACTACCAAAAAATAGAGGTAAATAGAACAAGACTATTAAATAGGCATTAAAACCTAAGAAATATAGGCATCACAGATGCTCTGCAAGCTAAAAAGCGCCGCATGCAATGCAAAATCCTAACGCCATCAATGCTGAATCATATGCTAGTTACTAGAAGACGAAGGCGAAGGCTTCTCGCCGATAAATGGCAGACCGCGGATGATGGACCGATCGGCGCAGGGCCCCATAACGGCAGATTCGGCCTCTTTTTCAAAAGCCCGATCGTTGGCGAGGTACACGCGGAAATCGCGCAGGCCGCGTAGATCGCTAAACGACTTGACCAGCGTCCGCATGAGCCGGTTGGAAGCGGTGGAATACGGGTTCTTCTGGCTTAAGTCCACAATGGTGACGGAGAGACGCGAGATGTCAAAGTGTTCGCGGATGAAGCGGCGGAGGATAGCCCACGAGACCAGCACTTCGTCGTCGGGCCTGGAGTACCGCGCGCTCCAAGCAAAGGGGAATTTGAAGGTGAGATGGCCCATGTAGGCGAAGGAGTCGGTGGGAATGTAGTGGAGAATGCGCATCATGCTGTCGGGATTCCCGTCCACAAAGGCGAAAGTGTTCTGTGAGAAGAACACTCGGCGAGCGTCTTCGTAGAATCCACGACTGACCAGGAAGTAGTTCACCGGAGAGGTAAAGCAGGAACAGGTGGTGGAGAAGGCGGTTTGGCGCGTGGAACAGAAGCACATGGCACGCATCGGGGAGCAGGTACCGCAGCATGTCAGACACAAATTGCTGGTTCTATGACGCCGGCGATCCTGGAAGGTCACGACCCCTTGAGTGTTTTTCAGATCCTTGCGAGGTTGGATATACGGATCGTGACTATTTCCCAGGAGGTTCTCGAGGACTATGAGTTGAACTTCCTTTGGAAGGCGGGAGAAAGGGAAGTAAGGCTTGTCCAGGTTGTCGGTCAGTCGCCAGACAGCCCGCCTGACCACAGGGTAGATGTCATCATCCTGCTGGTGGTTGAGCCAAATGGCGCAGCGGACCAGAGGAGGGAATGGGTCCATAGCAGAAATCAGCTTGGTTGCGACCTCGAGGTCCTTGACTCTGCACTTGAGGCTAAAGTCCACAAGGTTTGGCATGTTCTCGGCGGCCTTCTTGCAGAAGTCAGCCCACAGTCGCATGACGGTACGATGGACACCTGGACCAATCCTCAAAGAACGATGTTCGCGCGGGCCCAGATCGACATAGAGACAACGCAAGTGCTCGAACCCCCAGCCGAACGAGTTGCAGAAGATCTTATAGTTGGACTTGTGGTGGAGAAACACACTGAATTGATTACGACTGAAGAACAGACGGCCGACTTCCTCGCGAGCAGCCTTGGAAGCCAGGAACACTCCAACCGGCAGAGGATCTAAATTCTGGCCCACGTGGCGGGGAGGCACGATGTACGTATGAAACTGGCCTTTGGGCATACGAGTTGGAGGGGACCGGCGGTAGCTGACCAGGCCTTGGTTGAATTTGACGTTCTCGAACGAGACATCGATGAGGTCGAGTTGGAGAAGACCTGCGTACTCGAGAATCTTGATCTTGATGTCCTCGGGGAGGTCGAGGAAGGTGACCCTGGGCGCACTACGGATCTCCGTCTCCACGAGTTCCGCATAACCTCCCATATCCACATTTGAAATGCTCTCATTGTCATGACTGCGCATGGCTGAAGGGCCAGGGATATAGTCGGGGTCCTCCAGTGGATTGTCAGGGTCGACAATAGCCATGTCCCAATTGAGGAAGGCCGCAAAGGCTGCGTCGTCGAGCATGAGGTCTTCCATCCTGGTCTGAAGGGTCGTGAGAAAGAGGGGACTCGGGGTGGGGTATAGAGAGGCCCTACGCGTAGTGGGAGGTCGTATGGACGCGTCTCTCAGACACTCAAAGCTGGCTTCTGTTGGTCATGGAGAAGAAGATGTTGGTGATGAAGCTGTAGAGGTGTAGGATAGGAAGAGGGAGGACAGGAAGGTCGAAGGAGGAAGCGGGAGAGAGGAGGGGGAAGAAGGTGGAAGACCAGGAGGAGGAGAGAAGAAGAGGAGGAAGAGAGAGAGAGAAGAGAAGAGGAAGAAGAAGGACGTCACGAAAGATAACGTAGTGAACGAGCATCACGAGAAGTACAAGGAACCTTCCTTCCAGCAGGCGAGGATGCCTGGGGCACTCCACCCACCTACTCCCCCTCCATCTTGATCGCGACAACACCCACAGTCTCCTCTTCTGCCTCTTCCTTCTTGCTCGTCTTCGCCGTCTTCTTCGCCAGACCCCGGATCTCGCTCTTGCACAGCTTGGTCCCGGCCAAATCGCACTCGCCACATCGTCGTCCCACGGGCAAGCACACCGTCTGGCCCAATCCCACCAGGAGCTTGTTGATTTCATGCCATTTATCCTTGGGGAGCCACGACTCCAGCGCCATGCGTGTCTCCTCTGGGTTCTTCGTCTTATGCCAGCCCCAGAGATTCGTGATCCGGTGAACATGGACATCAACCCCAATGCCTTCGTGCTTGCCCCACGCCGCACTCATACACAGAAACGCCATCTTGGGCCCGACGCCCGGTAGCTTCATCAGCTCTGACGCAGTCGACGGGATATCCGAGTCGTACTGGTCGCGCAGGATGACCGCGGCAGCCTTGATATACTTGGTCTTGTTGTTGTGGAAGCCCACGGTGCGGATCAGCTCGTTCAGCCGTGTCGGCTCCACCGCCAGGATATTTTCCAGGTTAAGGGTACTATCGCGGACGGGTTTTGTCTCGCCATCCTCCGTCTTGATAGCAGCAGGCGGGTCCACGAGCGGCGGCTCCCCATCCCCCAGCTCCGTGTGCAACCGCTGCATCGCGACAGCCGTCACTGTGTCCTTGGTCTGCGACGACAGCATCAACGCAACCAGCGTCTGGAAGCGGCGATCGCGCGGCGACGATGCACGCCAATACAGCTCTGCGCAGCCCATGGTGTCGACGGGGGCGGTGGGATTCGCCTCGCGCATCTTCTTGACAGTCGAGTAGATCGTCTCCCAGTTGGATGGTGGTTCTGTTTTGTACGAACCATCGTCGCCTTTGATCTTGCGCGCTGGTACCCGGCGCGTTTTCGAGGGTGCAGACGCCGCGGTGGGTGTATCCGTAGGCTCCCCCTTTACAGCCGTGGTGGCGGCTCGTCTGCGCTTCGCAGGGGGCTCCAGCAGATCTTCAATGTCAACCGTGTCCACCGATGACAGCGACGATGTATCGTCGTCGGTCTCGGGATGTCCCTGCGCATCGTTCTCCTTGGAGCTGGCGCCGTTGTACGCGAAACTGCGCAGGGCATTCGCGGCCGAACGGCGGGTTGAACGACGCGCAGGGGGCGGTGACAGCGCCTGGAGGACCTTGGCGGTCTCCTTGGATGTTCTTGATGTGCGCATGTATATAGATATGGTATTTATTGACAACCGATAACTCAATGCAGAATGCCTGGCTTCACATGAACGGATGAGTTTTTGCGGGTATGACAAGTGCGGTATGTACGGTACGGGTAGAATGGGGAAGACACGGACGGACCCGCCAGCCTCGGTTCGTCTTCACCTCACCCTCACCACCAGCTACACCGATCTTCCCCTCGCCTCCTGGCTTCCATTCCTTCTCGAACCACGCACATTCCACAATGCCCGCCCACAACACGACAAAACGCCTCCTCCAGGAACTCAAAGACTACACCAACAACCCCAACGAAGCGCTGCTGCACCTGGGGCCGGTCAACGACGATGACCTGCTGCACTGGGAGGCAGTCCTGAAGGGCGTCAACGGGACGCCCTACGAAGGTACCCCTGCCCCCTCCCCTTACTATCCCACCTTTCCCATTGTGTCTACGCAGCTAACTAATGAATGAACCGCATGACAGGCGGCCTCTGGTCCCTCTCCATCACCCTCCCCGACACCTACCCGTTAGCGCCGCCGACGATCCGCTTCACGACGCGCATCTCGCACCCAAATATCTCGTTCACGACGGGCGAGATCTGCCTAACGCTGCTGACGACCGAGCACTGGAGCCCCGTGTACACGCTGTCGACGACGCTGACGGCCATTCATCAGCTGCTGACGGATCCGCGGCCGGACTCGCCGCTCAACCCGGACGTGGCGGTGCTGCTGCGTGAGGGCGATATCCCGGCGTGGGAGAGTATTGTGCGGTACTGGACGGAGGAGGAGCGGTGGCAGCCGGTGTAGGCTGTTGTCATGGTGGTTCTGGTGGTTCTACGGGGGGAAGGGGTTGGTGGATATATAGATGCTGGACATAATACTCATACTCATACCCGGTTCGTTTTACTTCTTTACTTGGTTGGTTGGTGGCTCTGATGGTATGTTCAATGCAATTCATACATGATCTAATATGCACGCTAAGGAGAGACATCGTGGGATCGTAAGCAATGCAGGTTCTGGTTCATGAGACCGCGGAAAGGAGAGACACATTCAACGCCGCAGATGCAATCAACACCGGCCAGGAACGAAACAACGCCAGATGCAAGGCTTTACAGCGCCATGGCGACGAGAGCGGCGCCTCCAACCATCAACCACAGTTCGCGGGCGAAACTTGCGGTCGAGGCGGCGGAATCGGTCTGCAGACCCGGGGCCGGGCCGGTGCGACTGGCGGCGGTGGCGGTCTGGGTGGGATGGATGACGGTAACGCGGGTGACGGTGCTCTGCTGGCCGTTGGGCAGGGTGGTGGTGCTTTTGTAGGTGGTGGTGCGTGGGCCCTCGGTGGTGGTAGGTGCGGTGGTGGTCTCGTCGGTAGTCGTCTTGGACGACGACGAATTCTCAGAGTGCGACTCGGAGGTGGAGGTGGAAGAGGAGGTAGAGGAAGCGGAGGTAGGCTGGGAGGTAGGCCGAGTGGTCGACGCAGAGCTCTGGCTGGAGCTGGTCGTCTCGCTGCTAGATGAAGAGGTGGTGGTAGCGGCGGTGGTAGTGGTGGAGGAGGGAGGTTGAGTCGTGGTGGTTGGAGTCGAGGCAACACTGGTGGAGTCGTCTTGCGAAGAGGAAGACGACGAGGAAGAAGAGTCGGAGGTGGTGGTGGGCGCCTGGGTGGACGGGGCGGAGGTCGCCTGGGTGGGATCGACGGCGGCCGAGCTGTTTGCGGGACTGCGCTTGACCAGGTTCATGCGGGCGACCGCGGAGTCCTCGTCGATGCGATGGATGTAGTCATGCAGATTGGTCTTGGGCAGAGCAACATCGGCATCGGGATCGGCACGCTCGGGAGCGGGGATAGCCAAGGTGGAGGAAGCCACCAGGGAGAGGACGAGGAGGCGGACGAGAGGGTTCATCTTGAGTTAGATTAGAAGATGAGATGGGATGAATTGAGATGAGGTTGAAGAGGATGGAATAAAGAAGAGAAAGACAAGGTAGAAAGAAACAGGGAAGGAGAAGAAGAAATAAGAAGGCTGCCCGGTTTGTTGATAGTCAGTGGAGCCGCAGTCGATAGTGAATGGAACAGTTCGTCGACCTGACAAACCATGGAATGACGGTTGCACAAGCCACCGGCTCCATCGGGTGGCGATGCAGTTATACTGTATGTGTCTCCAAGTACAGAGTACAGAGGGTAACTAATAATCTCGTTGTTATTGCAATCAGTACTAATAATATCTACTATATAGTATCAATAATATCAGTAGAGTTCATTGAGAGGTAGTACCTAGGTACCTACAGGTACAGAGTATCTGATAGTAACGGCATCTGTCCGAACGGATCGAAATCACATCACCAACCACCCTCCGATTGGCATGACCCTCTCGGTTCTCCTCTCAGTTCCATGTTCCTGCTCATCCATCTGCCCATTCCGGACTGTTCGACGGTCTGCAACCGGATCCGACCGTTTTGAGGGTAGAAAATCTTGAGAACCGAAGATCCCGAGAGCCGCTATGCCTCATTCGGCCTGGTGCGGTGGAGATTAGAAGCTCCTCATTGGTCTCGATCCATCTGTTTTAGCTTATCCAAAAGAGGAAGTCTTCTGTCTCAGGCATCTGCATAGATCGTACTAGGTACCTAGTAGGTACCTCAGGGCTGTTAGTTTCATGATTGAGTATTGACGTGTCTAGTGCTGACCTCCACAAAGTCGGTCGCAAAAAACATCGGATAATTCGAGGACAACAGAGTTCGATACGAGGCGTTGTCTTACCTGTGCGTGGACACCGTCAGACTGAGACATGATCTATTTTTTGCCTCTCTATAAATAAACGCCTGGCGGTAATCGCCGACTCTACATCATCACTGTCTGATCGGACCCGATCAACGGCCGATGGTGTCCCTTATTCTCCCAATTGATAATCATTGTCAACCATTGGTATTGAACCTTGTCCGACAAATATATATTCTCTCAGGATGCTGCAGAACAATTAGTGGAAAATGAATACTGCATTGAACAGCTGCGTCTTATTGAATGAGTTGCTGATACGTACTCCATCCAATGCCTCCTAATATATATATAGCGTCCTCATTCGCGGCAAATAACTATACAGCGCCGACCATAACGCCCATAACACCTGTCCTAAACACGACTACTTCCGTTCATAATCTCCAACCCACTCGCCCCAACCCACCACCTTCCCTTGAATCTCGCTCGTGATATTCGCCAAACTCACAAACGAGTCCATCCGCTTCCGATCCAACGGGTGACCCAGCGCCACCAGCTGGAAGAAATACCGATGCCGGCCCCGTCCCAACGGCGGTGATGGCGGCATATACGTCGTCAGCCCTAGATTGCGGCCATACTGGAACCCGCCCTTTAACGAGTACGGTTCCTTGCGGGAGGTATCGACGGCAAAATCGTCGTTAGTCAACCCCGTGAACACAGGTGGAATGCCGTAATACAGTCCGTGCAGGACGGGCGTTTCGGCGTCGGCGTCGGCGTCTTCACTGACGAGCACGTATTCGCGGACGGTGACGCGCGCCGGGCGTTTCCAGGACAGTGCGGGAAAGAACCCTGCGCCGTCGAGAGTGAAGTCGATGCCCAGTTGCGATCCAGATGCGCCTAGGTCGGGGCTGTGGATTTGAATGGTGGCATTGGGGAAGCCGGCGAAGGCGGGTCCTCGGGTGAGAAGCTTATGCTGCTGGCCCTGGGCTGGGAGGGCTTGGACGGTGGTCCACAGCAAGACGAGGAGAGTTGGCATGAAAAGATGCATCTGGATTGTCAGTTGAAATTATGTTGTGGTGGTGTCGGGCTTACCTTGGATGATAGTGTCGTAAGTGTATAGTGGGTGTGCATGAGATGAGATTTGGTGCATGGGTGGACGTACCTCAGCCCGGAGGTAGGTATATATACTCAAGGTAGGCCGGTGGACAGGTAGGAGCGTTGGGGGTTATGGAAGGCATACTCTGGATGGGTCCTGCCTTCTTCGGTTGCTTCTATACCCATCGAGGTGAGCAACATAGACTGCTACATAGGTAGGTACTGGGTAGAATTCTCTTCAAACATCCTGCAACGTATCCAGGAGAAATCGATCCAAGTCTAATCGACAACAACATCTACAGTACCTGTATAATTAGGTGAAATGGTTCATTTTCGATGCTATGGTTGTGGTGACTGTACAACGGATATGCCGAGGTACTCCGCATCTCCATATGACAACCCCGCGTGGAAATTTATATAAATATTTCAGTCGCTTGCCATCTCATTCTCCATCAAGTATATATCGAAGTATATCCAGCATAATGGACGCCCTCTGGCCCAATATCGTCGCCTCCTACTCCCCCCTCGCCATCGAATTCACCGGCACACTTCTCGTCCAAATCCTCACGTTCTGGCTGCCTTCCCTCTGCTATCTTGCCCTCGACTTCCTCTTCCCCGTCTTCTCCCAGCGTCACAAGCTCCAACCAGCCACCAAACAACCCAGCGCCGCTGAAATCCGGCTTTGTTTCCGCGTTGTTGCGCGCAACCAGCTCATCACTTCCGCCCTCCATCTCACCCAGATCGTCCTCCTCCGACGCGGCGCCCCCTCCTACCGCATCAGCGCCACCCTCCCCGGCCCCATCGAGCTCCTCCGCGACATCGCCGCCAGTCTCCTCCTCCGCGAGGCGCTCTTTTACTACAGCCACCGGCTGCTGCACCGGCCGGCGTGGTACGGGCGCATCCACAAGCGGCACCACCGGTTCACGGCGCCGATTGCGCTGGCGGCGCAGTTTGCGCATCCGGTGGAACAGATCGTGGCGAATGCGCTGCCGATCTCACTGCCGCCGCAGCTGCTGGGCAGCCATGTGGTGACGTTCTGGACGTTCTTGGCGTATGAGCTGTTTAATACGGCGACGGTGCATAGTGGGTATGATTTTTTTGCGGGGCAGGCGAAGATGCATGATTTGCATCATGAAAAGTTCAATTTGAATTATGGGTCGATTGGATTGTTGGATTGGGTGCATGGGACCGATCGGTTGCAGCGGTAGTATAGATCTGTGCATGGTGTATATTTGGTTGGCGATGCATACATCGGTATAGTATATATATACACCTTACCTAGTATCAGTGTTGTTAGTGCACAAATACAGACTGGATAAATATATCCCATAAAAGACAAAATCTATCGGGGTAGAACTGTGAAATTCAGGCTCGAATTCATAGAGATAATAAAATAGTCCTAGTACCCTTGAATAACACGATAATATTGGTCTGTGTGACTATGGAGTAGACCGTTGTCTTAGTGGCGTCTTGGTATTGCTTGTCGGTCTAGACTGCTTAGACTGGTACCCGTAGGCATCCTCAATAACTGCATTTCCGTGCGACGACCCTTTCGGAACCCTGGATCGTCCCGCGAGTGGCCGCTATTTATAAGACGGGACAGGGACCCTAATTAATCGACGAATTCAGGGGAGTGATTGGAGAGGATCCATGGCCACGTCGAGTAATCCGAAACACCAGAGACCCTTTCATTGGCGTGCAGGGACCGCGATGCGCGGGTGGGGAATGCAGGGATCGTCAGGGATAATTTACACCCAGTCAGGGTATCCGGAGTAGAGTCCCTAGTACTAGTATGCTCTAGGCATGTAGGTATTAGTATAGCATCTACTATGGACAATACTGTATACGAAGAGGAAGTCCTGGTAGATAGAGATAGAGATATAGGTTGAAAATAGATTCTACATCAATTGAGATATAAATCATACTATATCAATCCCTCAATACTACAAACAAATATACCCTTTATACTCCATACTACAGGACCGATCTGCAGTGAACCCCGATGACGAATCCACCTCAGGGATTTAACCCAGCCTGGCTTGCCTGACCTTTAACTAATCCCCCATCCGGCCTGCATTCTTTTTCTCTCTCTCTCTCTCCTGCACCCCTTCGTCCTTCTTCTGCTCCTTCTTCCTCCTTCTTTCTTCTCTCCTTCTTTATCAGTCACTCGTTACCCACCCACGTCCACTCGTTCCATCTTCTAACTACTCCTCTTCTCTCGCTCAATCCATTCTTTCATCCATACCTTGTAATTTCCCATCTCATACTCCACTATGAAGGCCTCCGCTGTCGCCGCGGCCCTCGTCCTCGGCGCCTCGTCCGCCGTCGCCGCCCCCTCGCTCAAGGCTCGCGACGATGTCACCCCCGTCACCGTCAAGGGCAATGCCTTCTTCAAGGGTGACGAGCGCTTCTACATCCGGGGTGTCGACTACCAGCCCGGTGGCTCCTCCGACCTCTCGGACCCCATCGCGGACGCCGACGGCTGCAAGCGCGACATCGAGAAGTTCAAGGACCTCGGCCTCAACACCATCCGTGTCTACTCCGTCGACAACTCCAAGAACCACGACGAGTGCATGAACGCCCTGGCTGATGCCGGCATCTACCTCGTCCTCGACGTCAACACCCCCAAGTACTCCCTCAACCGCGCCGACCCCAAGGCCTCCTACAACGATGTCTACCTCCAGTACATCTTTGCTACCGTCGATGCCTTTGCCAACTACAAGAACACTCTCGCCTTCTTCTCCGGCAACGAGGTCATCAACGATGGTCCTTCCTCCAAGGCCGCCCCCTACGTCAAGGCCGTCACTCGTGACCTGCGTCAGTACATCCGTAGCCGCAACTACCGCTCCATCCCCGTCGGTTACTCGGCGGTAAGTATCCTGCAAGACCGTCATCAATGTAAAGACGCTAACAATGTCAGGCCGACATCGACACCAACCGTCTGCAGATGGCCGAGTACATGAACTGCGGTACTGACGACGAGCGCTCCGACTTCTTCGCCTTCAACGACTACTCCTGGTGTGACCCCTCTTCCTTCACCACCTCCGGCTGGGACCAGAAGGTCAAGATGTTCACCGGTTACGGTCTTCCCCTCTTCCTCTCCGAGTACGGCTGCAACACCAACACTCGTAAGTTTGAGGAGGTCAGCGCCCTCTACTCCACCAAGATGACTGGCGTCTACTCGGGTGGTCTCGTCTACGAGTACTCCCAGGAGCCCAGCAACTACGGTCTCGTCAAGGTCCAAGGCTCCAAGGTTTCCACCCTGCCCGACTACGATGCTCTCAAGTCCGCCTTTGAGAAGACCAACAACCCCGAGGGTGATGGTGGTTACAACAAGACTGGCGGTGCCAACCCCTGCCCCGCCAAGCAGGCCCCCGCCTGGGATGTCGACAACGATGCTCTGCCTGCCATCCCCGAGCCCGCGAAGAAGTACATGACTCAGGGAGCTGGCAAGGGCGCTGGTTTCTCCGGCAAGGGCAGCCAGGGCGCCGGCACCTCCTCCACTGGCACCGCTGCTCCTGGCTCCGGCTCGGCCACTAGCGGTAGCAGCAGCTCGGCCACCTCGTCGGGCATTGCCGCGGGTCTCCAGGTTCCCCGCCTCAGCATGGCTCCCTTCGTCGTCGGCGCCATCACGCTGATGTCGACCCTCTTCGGTGCCGGCCTGGTTCTGGTTTAAGCTTTGGTGGATCCCTTTTTTTGTCTCCGGATTTTGTTCCATGTCTTTCTTTCTGTCCCGCTGTTCTATGTGAAATTGTATTCGCGTCGACGTGTCCGCGAGGCGTTATCGGAAATATGCGACGTCAGCAGCAGAGACTTTGATTTGTACAGTGGGTGATGCATGCGTGCTCACCGGGACTCGTATAGAGCTAATGGATTTCTTCATGATATTGTATGGTCTGAATGTGTGCCGTGTAGTGACGTGCCTGAAGCCTGCCTGATCCACTGTTTTTGGTCTTCAGTCTGATACGCTTACAGTTTCAGGTTTTCTCCGTTTCCGGACGACTCCCATGTGTTCCTCAATGACGGAGAAGTGAATGACTCGCAACGAGATTGCCGACTGGAGGCTCGGGACTCGTCCGAAAATCTATCAGCAGGAATGCGCCATGATTCCACTAGGTCCTTTCCAAGTGAAACCCGTTTCTGGCTGGGTTCGTCCTAACGATCGATGTGCCAATCAGGGATTTTGCTTTATTGATCCATCCTTTGCCCAAATCTCCCATTCGGAGAGCAGTGTTTTATCTAAATGTCTCGTCGCAACAACTCAAACCACCGATGTTTACCCATGAAACCAGGCCAAGCTTCGTCGGCCTTAGCGTGACCGCCAGACTCGACTAGAGAGGAACTAAAGCCGCCCCTGAAGTGCTTGTTTTGCGCTGAACCAACGGCGTGCTCGTGATATCGCAGACACTAAGCACTGGCCAAGTCAAGATGGACCCCTCAGTCGTGAAAAAAGCCCACCGATCAATCTGTCCATAACAGTAGCCCGTCCGCACTTCATCCTGGAATAATTTGCTCTCTCCTGTTCCATGCGACGCCCACAATCCTCGAACTATATCAATCCCTGAAGGGAACCATGGAGCATCATTCTTCACAGCCCATATCTCATTCCTTTCCTTCGTTCTTTCGGCCGTCGCCGCCATTCTTTTGTCCTGGGTAGCTGCTGGGCCAGCCAACCCTTCCGTTCATTCGTGTCTTTATAGATTCCCTTACTTTTTCGTCGTCTCTATTTCCGGAAATAGGGAGATATGCGTTCCTTTCTCGCCAGCCTCGTTGCCCTCAGCTCCGCGCTAGGCGCGTCGGCAGCCACCTACAATTCGTCCGCCTACAGTGATTCAACCACGGGAATCGATTTTCAACGATGGTGCGATGAAAAGACCGGGTTCTGCTTTGGTGTGGCCCTCCCCGAGTCGGTGGACTCGGACTTTGTCGGTCAGCTGGTGGTGCCCCTGTCCGAGTCGAAAGGATGGGGTGGTGTCAGTCTGGGTGGATCGATGACCCAGACCTTGCTGCTTGCAGCCTGGCCCGACGGCGACTCGGTCGTCTCGACCCTGCGGAAGACCAGTACCTATGCTAACCCGGACGTCTTCTCGGGGGATGCCAGCCTCACCGCGATTCCCGATGGCACCTCCGTCAACAGCACCCATCTGACGTACACCTTCTTGTGCAGCGGATGCATCGTGGGATCCCCGACGACCTTCAGCGCAAGTGACGAGACCTACTTCCTTGGCTGGGCTCTGAGCAAGACCAATCCTACCACCCCCAGCTCTCCCTCCTCGGTCCTCCCCTACCATGCCGCTGGGTTTGGCTCCTTCAAGATGCTGCTCTCGGACGCCAAGTCTTCCAAATACTCCACGTGGGCGGCCATGGCGAAGTCGACTGGCACCACCCCATCGGCCTCGGCCTCGGTGACTCCCTCTGCCAGCGCGACCCCGACTCCGAGCGTGCCCGCAACCGTTTCCAACACCACCTACGATTATATCGTAGTTGGCGGTGGCCCCGCTGGTATCATCACTGCCGAGCGGTTGGTCGAAGCTAAGAAGAAGGTGCTGTTGATCGAACGGGGTGGCGCTCCGGTTGTGTCGATGGGTGCGACGGATTCACTCTCGTGGAACAAGTCTCTGACCCCATTTGACATTCCCGCCGTCGGCACGTCCTTGTCCAAGCTCGGGGTCATTGGCGACTATCTTTGCGAGGATGTCCCGGGCATGGCCGGCTGCGTTCTCGGTGGTGGCACCATCATCAACGCCATGGCGTTCATCCACCCCCAGGCCGCCGACTTTGACGACAAGTGGCCTGAAGGCTGGAAATGGGAGGATGTGTCGGCCGCCGCAGACCGTCTGTACGAGCGCAACCCCGGCAGCATGCTTCCCTCCGCCGATGGAAGACGCTATGACCAGGCCATGTACACTGTTCTGTCATCCTTTTTCGATGGCTTGGGTTGGAAGTCTGTGAACCAGCTGGAGCAGCCTAACGAAAAGCACATGATCTACTCGTACCCCTCGTGGTCCATCGCCGACGGCATCCGTGCCGGTCCTGTCCGCTCTTATCTCCCGCTGGTGCAGGACTCGGACGACTTTTCTCTCCGTCTGAACACGATGGTCCGTCGGTTGGTCCGTCGTGGTGGCCGGGTGACCGGTGTCGAGGTCGAGACGGAGGCGGGCGGAATCGAGATCATCAACGTGCGCGCCGGAGGGAAGGTCATTCTCGCGGCTGGAGCCATGTCCACGCCGCGGATCCTGTTCAACTCGGGCATCGGTCCGGCGGAACAGATCAAGAACGTGCAGAGTGGCTCGACGGGCATCACCGTGCCTCCCCAGGCTGAGTGGATCTCGCTGCCCGTTGGTCAGAACCTCAAGGACCACCCGATGTTTACCATCACCGTGAACACCGGCAGCAACTTTACTGCGTACAACACTTCAAGCGTTATGTCGGTGCCGAGTGCGCGCGACCGCCGGCTCTTTGGCCAGGGCTCTGGGGTCTTGACCCAGGGCGGGCACCGGCTGCAGTTCTGGACATCCAACGTCGGCTCGGACGGGGTCACCCGGTTTTATCAGGGCTCGTGCAGCCCCAGTGCGGACGGCGGCATCACCATGAAGTTGTACCTGACGCATGGCGCCACGTCGTCGGGTGTCCTGGGTATCAACGATGCCGGCTCGACGACTCTGGTCAGCGACCCGTGGCTCCAGACCACCGAGGACAAGGACGCGGTGACCAAGTTCCTCGACAGCCTGCTGTCGGATCTGTCGAAGAGTTTCTCGGTCAAGGGCGTCTCCACGGCGTCGGATATCCTGAATGATATGACCAGCGGTGACCACTGGGTTGGCACGGCGAAGATGGGACTGGACGATGGCCGGGACAATGGGACGTCTGTGGTGGACACCAACACGAAGGTGTATGGAACGGAGAATTTGGTAGGCCCCCAAAATCATACTCGTGTGGAATGAAGCTAATCAAAGCAGTACATTGTCGACGCGAGTATCCATCCGGATCTTCCTACGGGTAACACGCAGGCCATTGTGATGGTTGCGGCGGAGGCGGCGGTGGCGCGGATCCTGGCGCAGGACAACACTCAGGGATCTGCGTCGACGTCCGTGTCTAGCATGGCGACTATCCCGAGCAGCACTGCGTCTGCGGTGATCACGGGGGGTAGCATTGGGGAAAGCGCTGCAACGCCGTCGCTTGTGGTGGTGACGACTACGAAGACGGTGATGGTGACGCAGACGCATACGGTGACTGTGATGCCGACGTTGTAGATGAGTAGATGTCTACTTAACCGCGGCAGGCCGTGTTCATGTGAAGTCGGGGCCGAGTGGGATAATAGTACATACTTGAGTAGCTACTAGGTATCGAGTTGAACACAGGGCATTAGGGATCATGCGTGGCAGTAAGTGCGTGGCGCCATAGCAGGATCTTCCGTGGGCCTGCAAAAGCAAAGCAAAATGCCTCATATCGGTTGAAGCCGACAGTCTCATAATAAGAAGAATAATGCCGCAAGCCACACCGTAAGCGAGACAATTTCTTTCTTTTTCACTAAGTAACTACGTAACTAGGTAACTAAGGTAGTTATTCTCCGAGATTAGGGTTGAGCAGCTTAACACACCTTAATCCAGCTTCAGCCTCATAGTGCCCCAAGCTCAGGCTGCATCGATACTTGCTACCTGTACTGTATCTACGGGATAGATAAACTCTTCAGGGGTAATACTAGCATACCGATCCTGAAACCCTCATAGTCCAAATACCAGGCAGCAGGATTGCCATGTATGAGGGATTTGCTCCTCCTATAGCTGTCTCGGCTAGCACCGATGCGGTATCTCGCTGTATACAAAAATGCCGCATCGTTACGTCCATCCACAGCGCACTACTAGTTAGTACTTCACTAATTACTACTCTCTAGCTCTGCTACACAATTTCCGATGGATCCATGCAGCGATCTGTGGCTGTGAACCCGCCTATAAATCCCCCTCCCACCATGTAGTCCCTTCTGCCCATCATCCCTCACGTCCCGGCAAGGCATGCTCATCGACGGCGAAAAGTGGGCTTGCGAAGCGTGCGTCCGCGGCCACCGGGTGACCACCTGCAAACACCATGGTATTCTCCCTACACCCTATACGGAGTATATAATATGGGCAGCTAATGGAGAGATATATGTACAGACCGCCCCCTAATCCGCATCAACAGAAAAGGTCGCCCCTTTTCGACCTGCTCTGTATGCCACCGCTCCCCCTGTCCCACGCCCGACGAGCACTCCAAGCTGCGCCAGGCGGACCAGAACCCTGCAAATGTAGACGTGCACCATTACCATTACCACTACCCATCTGCCCTTCACCACCTGCACCTGCACACACACATGCACACCCACAGCTGTGATATTGTTCGAGCCACTCGCTGATTGCGCTTCCCAGAGACTGCCCCCCGGCCGAGCCGCGCGCCCGCCCGCGTCGTTTCTCCCCATCGCGCCGCGCCCCGCGTCGTCCTCGCCGTCGGCTGCTGCGCCGGTGGCCGCGGCGGCGGCGGGGTCGCGACGGGATAGCCAGCAGGGCGCTGGGGCGGATCGGAATCGACCGGTTGATCCGCTGATGAGCGCGTATCCGGGGCCGTCGGTGCAGGGCTCTGGCCATGCGCATGGCCATGGGCAGGGCTATACCGGCGTCTCGCGCGGCCATCATACACCTGGTGGGCATGGCTACCCGGCTGTGTCGCATGGAATGTACCCGCCGTCCACGCTGGACCCGGCGCAGCTGGCGCTCGGCGCGTCGGCGGGCGCGTATGCGGCCACTGTGCCGTTGTCGCTGCCCATGGCGGGCGGCGAGCGCGACATGTTCTTTGAGGGTGGGTTTGTGGATGATGCGGCGGCGTTGGAGGGCCTGGATTTGGATGAGGTGTTGCGGGAGGATTGGTCGTGGTTGGATTCGGGGGCTGGGGCTGGGGCTGGGCCGGCGCCGTTGTGACAGCAGGGGCGTGCGTGATATGATTGATGAGTTATGTGTTATGATGGCTGCGTTTGTCCTGGTGTATAGAGGGAGGCTTGTCTGTTGCATAGCATGGTTTTTATATAGCTATACTACATCGACTAGATTGTCCGTGTTTGATTCATACCTCCTGGATATAGTTCGCGGGCACGCTCTTCGTCACGCCTCCCCGCTCCACGTCTGCCCACCCGTCGCCGCTGTCCCGGTTGATCAGCACGAATCGATCTCCCTCTACCATGCTCCATTCCATGTCGCTGCGCGCCTCGTAGTCGTACATCGCCTCCACGTATTGCAGCTTCTTTGCGCCCCGTCGCGGCGCCACGGCCGGCCCCACGCGTTTGCCGCCCGCGCCACTGCCCGCTAACGACGCCGACGAGTTCGAATACGTCGACCCAGGACGCTCCGGCAGGCCAGGGCTGGCCGAGGGCACCGGCGACTGCGCGGCGGCGGCCGGGAGCGCCTCAACATACGACGCGGGCACCAGACCCTCTTGCGATCCGACGCGCACTCGCATCCATCCCGATCCATCTACCATAGTTAGCGACATCTTGACACGTAGACTGCTCAACTTACCATCAGGCTCGACGATTGTCACATCGTCGCCCTCTTGCACCGTAACCTCGTCCGCCCCGCCCGCTTGGTATGCGTACAGCATCTTGCCTCGCGGTTCGCTGGTCCGCGGCGACGCCGTCTCCGTCACCGGCGGTGGGGCGACGTACTGTGCTGGAGGCGGCGCAAGGATGCGGTTCCGTCGTGCTGGTGCCGGCTTGGTCTCCTGAGGCGCTGCTGGGGCAGCTGTTTGGCCTGGCAGCTCCGCCGGATTGGCCGGCGCTTGGTTGACGTTCGACAGCGACCGATTGGCGCTAACAGCGTATCCCGAGCTCAAAGAATTCATCGTGTTCTGCCGCGTGAGCGAGGGCGCCGCGGACGAGTTCGTCGTTGTGGGCTCCAAGTCCAGCGTCGGAGTGGCGCTGGCCTGTTCCTGTCGCTCCGCTTTCAGCTTCTTCTTTTCCTCCTTACTTTGCTCGCCGGGACACTCGGCGGGCACCTTCATCTGACACTTGCTGTGACACGTGTAGCCACAATCCCGGCAGTCATATCCCTTGGCCGACAGCCCCCAGATGCGCTCACCGCACAGGTCGCAATTGGTCGGGATCTTGAACGTCTGTGACTTGAAGTTGTGGTTCTGCGCCCCCAACGACAGGTCACCAACAGCCGACATGATGGTCGATGTTTCCACTTCGGCGGTCAGCTTCTTGCGGTCAACTTCGTGCAGCGTACCCTGCAGGAAGAAGATGGAGCGCACGACTTCGACCTCGTTGCGGTTGTCCCGGCCCTGCTTGATGTTCTCTCGGATCTTGCGAGCGTTTTCCACCTCCCGGCGTTTCTGGTCAGACTCAACGCGGAGTTCGCGCACCTGAGTCTTACTCTTGCTGAGAAGGTTGCGAAGGAAGACCTTGGCTGTCTCATCCGTGATCAGGGTTTCGTCATCGTGCCAAACTGGACTCGGCTCGAAGCCCACGTTGGGTGGCTCCTGAGACTGTGTGACGTTGTGACGGAGAAACATGAGGGAATCGAGGCTGGGCACGTTGCGCGGGATTTCCTGGAGCAAGTGTGACAGGTGGTCCATGCTTTTGGCGAGGGAATTCTTCTCCAGCTGGGCGGCTAGCGACCATACAGAGTTGAGCTTGGTCACGCGAGTCTCATTGAGGTCTTGTAGGCCCTGTGCTGGTCAGCAGTGATCGAGACGAAATACCTGGGAAGAAGACACCCACATCAAGCAGCTCCGGCACATACTCATGATAAAACCGCTCCTTCATCTTGTTCGTCACGTTGATACTGATCAAATACGTATTCTTCACGTTGTTCATCTCGAGAATCTGCTGTTGATACGCCGCCTGCGCCTTGGGTTTGCTGTGATCGAACGAGCTTTCCATCTTCTTCCGTCTCGTCTCGACCTCCTGACACGCCCCGTCATATTTCCCCTTCATCTTCTTCAGGTCATGGTAAGACGAGTCGCGTTCCTTTTCCAACTTCGCGTGGAAGTCGACATGACACTTGCGCAGTTCCTCGTACTGTGCGGCGGCTTGTTTTAGCGGCTCGGCGACCTGGACAACCAGGTCGTTGGCGAACTTGTCGCGCTCCGTGGCATGCGATTCCACTGCGGTCAATTGGGTGGTCCATGTCGTGAGAGAGGCACTCTCGAGAGAGCCAGGGGTCATGCTCGGGGTGTCGCCGACGCTGAGAGTGCTTGTTTTCTTGGCTTTGCGGTCGTAGTATTTCCGACATAGGGCGGTCAGCTTGGCGGCGTATTCCTTCTCGATGGCGCTTCGTTCGCGGTAGAACTGTTGGATCTCATCCAGCCAGGTTATCCCATGAAGGACCTAGGGTACGCGATCTTAGTCCGATGCTTGTCGGTCCCTGGTGAGGGGTCGAAGGAGGTTTGAACGAGATGCGGGGGAACGTAAGCATACCCAATTGTTGACTGGTTTGAATGCATCCTGTCCTGCAGCTTAGCCTCGCTCTTCATCTGATTGCTCCTGCGGTGAGGATACTACCTTCAGCTCTGCTCCAAAATGAGGAGCGGCGTCTGGGGTTGCCATTATCGGTGCGACAAACGGGGGTAATGGCGGCGCATAAGAACTCTCAGGCCGGTTCGGGGATGATCGCAAGGGGGGGATTGGGATTGGGAAGGGGAACTGCCTCTCCGCGTGTTCCGTCTGGATCAGCGCCGGGACAGTCAGCCACAGATATGTACACGAACGGCACGGACTCCCCAGAGAGGCTCAGTGAGGGACAGGAAACGTGGACTGGAGATGTTCCTGAAGAGGCATTGGGAAGCGGGGGAAGACGAAGGAACTCCGTGACAATACGGGACGAGGCGCTGTCAGGCCACGTAATTGCCTAACTGGGAAGCTGTTCATAGTACGTCATTCTTGACCGCCTACCGTATATGAGAGAGAAACAGCCGCCCTCTCCGCCTGCCTGATCAGGCCTAGTGGGCAGGCGGGATCGCAACCCAGCGTCAACTGTTCGTCCATGCGTTTTTTGCCTGGTAAACCGGTAAACCTCTGTTTCTTTCTCCCCTCCATTCGCGTCGGGGTCCTCTCTCTCACTTTCACTACGTTGTTGAATTCCATCGTCTTCCTATCACTTCAACTACCGCTTCATATCACTTCCATATCATCAGCTTCTCCCTGTGGATCGCCGCGTTCTCTCAAACTCTCTCGACCCCGCGATCTCTCCGCTTCAGCGCCGTCTCTCATCCTATTTCTTCTCTTCCAATCTCAACCCAGATACCCATCATGTCGTCTGAACAACCTACCGAAGCTCCTGCTGGAGGTTCCCTTGCCGACCGCATCTCCAAGCCCGAGGAGTCTAAGCCCGCAGGTAACGCCGTCTCGCATGCCGTCGTTCGACTTTGCTTTGGCCTTCCGTCGCGACCACCCATCCCGACCCAACACTAATACAATTCCGTCACAGACAGCACTCAACAGCCCACCGATAATGGACAAACTGACGGTGCTCCCGCTCAGCTCGGCGGATCCGAACTTCACGAGCCGGAATACAACGTCGAAGTCAAGCTGAGCGACCTCCAAGCGGACCCTAACAACCCCCTCTTTTCAGTCAAGAACTTTGAGGACCTGGGACTGTACGTTTAGCTATTCATGCTACTTTGGAATGCACCCACCACTAACCCGTGTTGCTTATAGAGACCCCCGTATCCTCCAGGGTTTGTCGGCCATGAACTTCCGCAAGCCGTCCAAGATTCAAGAGCGAGCCCTCCCCCTGCTGTTGAGCAACCCTCCGAAGAACCTGGTCGGCCAGTCCCAGTCGGGTACCGGAAAGACCGCCGCTTTCGTCCTGAACATCCTCAGCCGTCTCGACCTTTCCACCGAACAGATGCAAAAGACTCCTCAGGCCCTCATCTTGGCCCCCACCCGTGAGCTGGCCCGTCAGATCGTCGGTGTGATTCAGGTCATGGGTCAGTTCCTGGACAACCTCATTATCGGTACTGCCGTTCCAGCCGATACCAACAACCGTCCCGCGAGGATGGAGGCCTCCGTGGTCGTCGGTACTCCCGGAACCGTCATGGATATGATCAAGAAGCGCATTATGGTTCCCGCCAAGCTCCAGGTGCTGGTCTTGGACGAGGCCGATAACATGTTGGACCAACAGGGTCTGGGTGATCAGTGCATCCGTGTGAAAGCGTGCGTTCCTTTCGATCATTGATTTGTCTCCCATCTAATGCTTTGCAGCCTTCTCCCGCGAACTATTCAGGTGGTTCTCTTCTCCGCTACCTTCCCGACCCATGTGCACCAATATGCTTCCAAGTTCGCGCCGCAAGCCAACGAACTTACCCTGCAACACGAGGAGTTGACTGTGGAGGGAATCAAACAACTCTACTTGGACTGCTCCGACGAGGAGGACAAGTACCGGACTCTGGTCAGCCTCTACGGTCTACTCACTGTGGGCTCTTCCATTATTTTCGTCAAGGTTGGTTCCTCGGTCTATATTTGGTCGTTCCCTTCTAACAACATTAGACCCGCCAATCCGCTATGGAAATTGAAAAACGCATGGTTGCGGAAGGCCACACGGTGGCATCGTTGACCGGTGGTATTGAGGGCTCCCAGCGTGACGCGGTGATTGACCAGTTCCGTGCTGGCGCGGCCAAGGTTCTGATTACGACCAACGTGCTTGCTCGAGGAATCGATGTCTCTACCGTATCGATGGTGATCAACTACGTAAGTCGCCCGAGCTGATGTGCATGTCTGGTACTAACATTCCGCTAGGACATTCCCGAGCTACACCTCCCTCCCAACCAACCCCGCCAAGCCGACTTCCAGACATACCTGCACCGTATCGGCCGGACGGGTCGCTTCGGCCGTGTGGGCGTGTCGATCTCGTTCGTCTCCAACCGCGACGAGTGGAACATGCTCAACCAGATCCAGAAATACTTCAACACCAGCATCCAGCGGATCGACACGAAGGACTGGGATGAGGTGGAGGATATCATCAAGAAGACGATCAAGAACCCACGTTCGCAGGCCACCTTTGGGAAATAGGCGGCCGTCCATGTGGTCGATGGTCTGGGTGCAAGCACCGCCGATGGTGGCGGGTTGGAACCGTTGGGTTGCTAGAATGGCTGTTATGTGATTTATGCGGAAAGAGTGACGATAGTAAAAGTCCAATAATAGATACCAGTTTGTTTGTGGTTATGCTGGAGACAGCTAAGGTATATATATATATATGTTCTGTACTCGGTATACTCCCTGTGCGATGAAGATATATACCTACCCGTAGGTCCCACTTGAACTCCGGTCTACTTTATACCTAGCAGTACTTGTCTAGTAGATATCTAGCTAAGCTAGACATCCAAACATGTCAAGCAACATCGACCCGTTCACTGAACGATGGATATCCATGGATCGGAAACGGCCAGCGTCGGAATGCGGCCTAAGTGAGGGGTTAGGAACAATGAGCCGATAAGGATAAGGTGCGGAGAGAGTGTGACTTCAGACATGCAGGGAGACACTGATGACCTGTCCGGACCCCCTCGTCTTCTCCTTCATTCCTCCATTCCTCCTCTCTATCTTTCGCCTCTTCATCCACTGCATCAAGATTGACCTTGTTTCCCCTTACCATGCTCGCCACGGATATCGACAACATCCCAAAGCCCGCAGATGGCGCAACAATAGCCACTTCACCGACATCTGCCAACTCGCGCTACAGCAAACACATCGTCGTAGGCCTCCAGAATTCCCCGTCCCTCCCAGACTCTGTGCGACATCACTGCTGACCCCCTAGTTAACCACCTATCCCGGACAAAGTGGCATCGACCCCGTTCCCTTAGAATGGGGTGCACCAGACGCCAAATCCCGCGGTCCTGTGCTCGTCTCGCGCAGCGGCGCTCATCTGAAGCGTCGCAATGCCCTGGGCGCCCACGGCGGCAGCTATGCCATCTACAACGCCCTCGCCATCGCCGCCGGCGACCTCCCACCAGACTTCCGCCCCGACTTCCGCAACAGCGAGCCCACCTTCAACTTTCCCTGGCAGCCCGCCTGGGCCGACAAGACCAAGATCGTCTCCATGGACCCCTACGGCCATGACATCGTCAACCAGTTCCGCGACGAGCTCAACGCCGGCTGGGACATCCGGCCGACGATGGCCGTCACCCGTGCCAATATGAAGCTGGCGGAGATTGGCGAGGCCGTGCGCGAGAAAAAGCTCGACGTGGACGGCTCTATCGTCGTGGACGAGTCGGGCGAAGTTCGCGTGACCAAGGTCGCCGTTGAGCCGGTGTGGTATCTGCCCGGCGTGGCGGACCGGTTTGGCGTCGATGAGGCGACCCTGCGGCGCTCGCTGTTTGAGCATACCGGCGGTAGCTACCCGGAATTGATCACGCGCCCGGATCTGAAGGTCTTCCTGCCGCCGATTGGCGGCCTGACGGTGTACATTTTTGGTCCGCCGGAGCGGGTTTCGGATGAGAACGTGCGGTTGGCCCTGCGCATCCACGACGAGTGCAACGGCAGCGACGTCTTCCAGTCGGATATCTGTACGTGTCGGCCGTATCTGGCGTTCGGGATCCGGGAGGCCATCCGCGAGGCGCAGAACGGAGGTAGTGGTGTGGTGATCTACTTCCGCAAGGAGGGGCGCGCCCTCGGCGAGGTCATTAAGTACCTGGTGTACAATGCGCGCAAGCGCGGCGGCGACACGGCTGACAAGTATTTCACGCGCACGGAGAATATTGCCGGCGTTAGAGATGTATGTGACTGACTATCGGAGGTGAATCCGTCATCGCAACGAGAAGGCTAACGGTGGTAGATGCGCTTCCAAGCTCTCATGCCGGACATTCTGCACTGGCTGGGCATCAAGAAGATCGATCGCATGCTGTCCATGTCCAACATGAAACACGACGCGATTGTACAGTCTGGCATCAAGATCCTGGAGCGGGTACCGATTCCGGAGGACATGATTCCCAGCGATTCGCGGGTCGAGATCGATGCGAAGATCAATGCGGGCTATTTCACGACCGGAAGACAGTATACCATGGAGGAGCTGGCGGAGGTGCGTGGCCGCGGCTGGGAAAAGTGGGAGGACGTTACGGTGAGTATAACAACACGGCTTGAAGAGAAGATACTAATTTTGACAGCATTGATTGCATTCTTCTGTTCAGATTGCGGTGATGGTATTTCGGGTTATTTGTTCAATACTGCTACATCGATTTAGAAATGATCAATAATTGCTCATCGGCATCTCGGACACCCTTCCGTAGATCAGATCTCGGTTTCTCCTCCCGAGCGGATTCTTTTCCCTCTTCCCCGCTCGCAAGTATATAACCCCATGGACGTAAGTCGACATACACTCTCTACTCTACTATAATATACCATACGTTTTATCACTCATAGGACGCCCTATACATCCCTCTTAAGTCCTCTACAATTGTAATCATGACGCGTGTCTCCCCGCAACCCCACGTCCCCAAACCCGGGGTCTGGTGCCCCGCCGTGACCTTCTTCAACCACGATACCGACACACTCGACCTCGAATCCCAAAAGAAGTACTACTCTTACCTCTCCCATACAGGCCTCACCGGGCTCGTCATCCTCGGCACCAACTCCGAAGCCTTCCTCCTCACGCGCGAAGAACGCAAAGCCCTCATCGCGACGGCCCGCGAAGCCGTCGGCCCCGACTACCCCCTCATGGCCGGCGTCGGCGCCCACTCCACAAAACAAGTCCTGGAGCTGGCCGCCGACGCCGCCGACGCCGGTGCCAACTACGTGCTCGTTCTCCCGCCCGCCTACTTCGGCAAGGCGACGACCATGCCCGTGGTGAAGCGGTTCTTCGCGGACGTCGCGGCGCAGAGCCCGCTCCCCGTCGTGCTGTACAACTTCCCCGGCGTGTGCAACGGTGTCGACCTCGACTCAGAGACCATCACGGCGATCGTGCGCGCCTCGGCCGCCGCCCGGTCGGACGGCGTGTCTAACGTCGTCGGCGTCAAGCTGACGTGCGGCTCCGTCGCGAAAATCACCCGCCTCGCGGCCACGTTCTCGAAAGACGAGTTCGCTGTGTACGGCGGCCAGGCGGATTTCTTGGTCGGCGGGCTGGCGGTCGGCTCGGCCGGGTGCATCGGCGCCTTCACGAACGTCTTTCCCAAGGCGGCGTCGCGCGTCTACCAGCTGTACACAACAGGCCATGTCGCCGAGGCGGTGGAGCTGCAGAAACAGACGGCGCTCGCGGAGAGTCCGATCAAGAGCGGCATTGCGGCGACCAAGTATGCTGCGGCGGTGTTTTCGGCGCCAAAGGCGGGCATTGCGGGCGCGGAGGAGAAGTTGAGGCCGCGGACACCGTATGAGGAGCCGGCGGAGGCGGCCAAGAAGACGGTGCGGGAAGCTATGGCCGCTGTTGAGGAGATTGAGCGGGGACTTTGAGGTGTACCCAGTATGTGTATGCCGTATGATGGTAGCATCCACCTAATAGAACTAAGCTGTTCGGCGAAATGGCCGGAGATTTCATGACGTCTGGGGAATTCTCCGAGACAGCACCGAATTGGTGGCCTGATAGGTGGATGTTGAGTTGAGATACGAGGTCGCTGTGTAATGAGGTGTTGGTAGAGGGCTGGTTGTGGTGGAGCGGGTGGATAGAGGTGAGCTGTACGCCGTCAGTAGGGACTGAATTAGGGTTGAAGCAGGTATTCGTAACAGACTTTGTCATCCCCCGATGATCCCCCGAACTGTTGCTCGCAATCTCCTGCACGTCATCGGCCATGGCTATACCTCATCTAGGAAGGTAGCAAACAATTGCCATGCTCTGTACAGAGCACTGCCGCTGTACACGGACGTCACCGGAGTAGCCTCGGAAGAAACACCCGCATCTCGGACATCACCCCGCAGGCTTGCTCGTGTCCTCTCTTCCAATCAATGCGTCTGTATACCGAATTCAAGTCCTGCAACTTCGTATGCTAAGAAAGCGCGCAGGCTGCAGTGTGGTATAAATACTCCCTCGTCTCGACGCCAGTGGTCGAGTCAGAGGATGGCATAGCTCCAATCCAGACTGCACACCATGAAAACGAGCTGTCTTGTTGCCTTCGCCGTGATGGCCGTGGCCAACGCCGCGGATTACTCTGGGGCCCTTCGACCGCAGGTCCATTTCTCTCCACCGAAGGACTTCATGAACGATCCCAATGGCCTCTTCTTCGATGACCGGAAGGGCATCTACCACCTGTACTACCAATGTATGTATGCCATCCCTGCCCTCATGCGAAAGTCCGTATTGTCAGTCTGACTCCCCTAGATAACCCCGCCGGACTCGTCGCTGGCAACCAGCACTGGGGCCATGCCACCAGCCGTGATCTCTACCACTGGGACAACCACCCCATCGCCATCTCCCCCAGCCATCCGGAAGAGTACATCTTCTCCGGCTCCGCGGTGCTCGACCGCGACAACACCTCGGGCTTCTTCCCGGACCAAGACGACGGCGTCGTCGCCATCTACACCGTCGACACTCCCACATCTGAGACCCAGAACATCGCCTACTCCCGCGACGGCGGCTATACCTTCACCAAGTACGCCGACAACCCGGTCATCAACAGCACCTCAAAGGACTTCCGCGACCCGCAAGTCACCTGGCACGCCGAGACAGGCCGCTGGGTGATGACCGTGGCGTACGCCGCAGACCGGGTGATCGGGTTCTTCACGTCGCCGAACCTGCGCGACTGGACGCACGCGTCCAACTTTACGCAGCCCGGCCTGCCGGGCGTCCAGTTCGAGTGTCCAAACCTGGTGCGCTTCGCCATCGCCGACGGCTCCACCCGCGACGTGCTCTTCATCTCGGTTAACCCCGGCGCCCCGCTGGGCGGTTCGGGCACATACTACCTGGTCGGCCAGTTTGACGGCACGAGCTTCACGTCCGAGTCGGCCCACGAGACGCTGTATGATTTTGCCAAGGATAACTACGCCTCGCAGTGGTTCTCGGGGCTGGCGCCTGGCGCGGCGCCGCTGTCCATCGGCTGGGCGAACAACTGGCAGTATACGCAGGAGGTGCCGACGGGGCCGCTCGAGGACTGGAGGGGCGCGATGTCGCTACCCCGGGAACATGGCTTGCGGCAGGCTGGTGGGAAGTGGGTGGTCACGCAGCGTCCGGTGGGCGATTTGCGTCCTGTCCGTGGGGAGCGGGTCGTGAGTCGGCGGGTGCGTAACGGAGAGGTCAGGGCTAACCTGACGGGTGTTGTGTCCAATGCCGTGTACTTTCATGTCGTGGTGAGTGGCGTGCCGGCCGGTCAGGGGGCTGGCACGGTGAGCTTCAACTTTACGTCGTCGTCGGGAGAGCATGTCACCGGCGGGGTGGAGCTGGATAGTGAGCGGTTCTGGATGGACCGCGCTGGGACGCATCTGTTTACGACGCAGGATAATGTGAACTATACGCCGCGGTTTGAGACGCCGGTGACGGTGGAGCATGGGGCGGTTCGCTTTAGCGGGGTGTTGGATCGGTCTTTGTTGGAGGTGTTTTTGAACAAGGACTTGCAGAGTGGGACGATGGTGTACTATCCTACTGCACCGCTGGATCGAGTGGTCTTCTCTGCTGAGGGACTGGGGAATGGGACGGTTGTTCATGTTGATGTGTGGGGCTTGCGTAGCGGATGGACTGGAGTATAGACTAGATGTGTTGATATAGAGATGGTTCTATAGATGATGCTTCATGAATTTATCTACTATACATGTATATAGCTAGGTACGATCTATGAGAGAGTTGTTTACTATGTTTAGGATGACATCACATGGCTTTCTGTGGTGTATTTCCAATACCAATATTACTCACATCCACCGGGTAGAAACGATATTTACCCGTAAGATGGATACTCGGCTTGCCGGAAACCCCCTCCCGCGATCATACGACGCCCAGCAGTTTCGGCCGAGGATCTCGTCCATCTTCATCTGTTCTTCTCCTCGTCGTCTCTGTGCCACCGGATACTGTCCCTGATGGCAGACGCATCGTGATTGGGAGTTCTATTCTGGACACGCATGTCTATACACGATCGCACGGTAAGGAATTGACCAGGAGTTGTCCATCAATCTGCATCTTATCTCCGGCCCAGACGTCCTCATCCACAGTACTATAGAGGTACCTTAGTTGCCGCACAAAGTCTGATCCGCCGGGCCGGAATCATCCCATTGGGGTTCATGTGAGAACCAGAATTCCCTCTGGTGCCTGGCGTCCACTCCCTGTCCACTCCCTTTCCTTCCCCCAACACCTTCAATCACATCTGGTACATCTTCATGTCATTCTCAGTATTCCCCTTTTACTGATATGCGTCTCCTGCAGAAATTACTCTAGTCCGTTATCACCATATCATCGCCCTATCGACTCCCCTTATCGCCCCCATGTGCTCCACTTTTAGTGCCTCGCGATATTGATCTTCAGTACCTCAGTCTCAACACCAACATCACCATCCCCTGCAGACTCCTATTTCGGTCGCCTGCGCTTGCTCTGCATTGCCCCTATGGTCTCGCCTAGTTGCTGAGCAACATGGCGGTCCCCGGCATGGGTAGCGACTTCCAGCTCTTCTCCCCTCTCCAATCATCGAATCGACGCAACTCCCAGAAAGAGTCCAAGGCATTCCCACTCTCCAGTTCAGATGACGGAGAACAAGATTGGAACCAGTGGATGAGGTGGGATGACAATGCTCTCCTTGACCTTCCCAAAGACCTTCAAAAAGCTTCCTTCGACTTCCCTTTCACCTCGCCCAATACCTCGACCTGTCAACAGAGTAATGGACCCCCACAAAGCAGCAACTTCTCCCCCGATGTCTCGTTCGATGGAAATAACATCTCACTCGACTCCTTTCTCCCTGACCACAGCCCAGGAGTCTTGGCCTCAGCGGTATCGAACGCTCCGCTGTCCGCTACGTCTGGCTCCCCCATATCATTAGCTGCTGTTAACCGCAAACGCAAATCCGGGAGTGACGACGATGGGTCAACCGTCACTGGAACGGTCCAGAATAGCAAGAAGATGCCCGCCAAGAAACGCGCCCACAACGTCGTCGAGAAACGGTATCGCGCTAATTTGAACGAGAAGATTGCCGAGTTGAGGGACAGTGTCCCGAGTCTACGTGCCTCCAAAAATACCAATGGTGGATTAGTCGACGACGAAGACGAGGGTGTCGCACCCGCGAAACAATTGAACAAGGCGTCGATCCTTTCAAAGGCAACAGAATATATTCGTCACCTGGAAATCCGCAACAAACGCCTCGAGGACGAGAATACGGCCTTGAAAAACAGACTGCGTCAACTCGATAAAGCCGTCGATCAGAATCTCACCTCCGCTGCCTCCGTGTCATCTCCCAGTAACTACACCGTCTCCACCGAGTCGGGCGCCAGCTCCTCTCCGAGTGTTTTCTCAAATGCAGAGGATGTCCCCAGTGACCATTCGCCAAGTTCCGCTCACCCTCCTGAAGGTTTGATGAAGGTCCCGGACTCGTGGAAGCGCATGCGGGCGGCCGCGGCTAGTGACAATGCGTTCAATCAGTCATACATCCAGTATCCGAGCAATGACAGCGGAGCCTCGCACGCTGGCGGCGGTGGCCGGAGACGGTCTCATTACCCCAATAAATACATGCTCGGTGCTCTAGCCGGACTGATGGTCTTGGAAGGCATGGGCACCGAGAAGAAGTCCGAATCCACCGCGAAAGGGCTTTTCGCATTCCCAATGCACCTCTTCAACAGCCTTCAATACCCATCAGGCCCGTACTGGGCAGCCATGACTCAGAGCTTCTGGCACTCGTGGCATGCTCGCGCTATCTTACACTTCCTCATCCTTGCTGCACTTGTTGTCGGCAGCGCCTTCGTCGTTTTTGTCTACCTCTTCAACTCGGGCCCAGCTCGGCCATTTGCTTCAGCAAAGTCGACATGCGAAACAACTCTGTCGTCCAGTAACTTCAGACGCCAGGCTTGGTTGACGAGTATCCAGCGAGTTGGAGTACCCCGCCATCGCTTCTTCCACGAGTGGTACGTGGTAACGTCGAGATGTTTCGAGTACGTTCTTCGCTGCCTCCTTGGATGGAAGCTTTATTCGTGGGCCACAGGAATCACCGAGGAAGATGAAAAAGGCCGGGTGAAGACGTGGGATATTGCAATCGACGCACAGCTAGCTGGCGGCGATGCCGAGGTGAGCAAAAGTCGCCTGGTCTTGACCATCTTTGCCGCCGGCACCTTGCCCCGAAGCCCAATGCGGATGATGTTGAAGGCTCTCCATTGCCGCATCCTCCTCTGGCGTGTTGGAGAGCCGGGTTCTTGGAGCTTCAATACGTCCAACGATGTCGCTCGTAGCTTGGCAAGATATCAATGGGACCTTGCGCGGCAGATTAATGCGTCTCTCCCGAAGGACCACGAGGACCGGCTGCCCAGGCATCTGGCGGCCTTACTGCAGCTGGATAGTGAGGATGTTATGATTGATAGTGTCATTCAACGAGCGGTGAATCTCACATGGAATCGCCCAACGCAGGAAGGGGCCGATGACGACGAGGCGCTGCTCGATGTGGTGGAAGAGGACCCGGCCATCCAGTCCTCTCTCGATGCTCTTGCGGCCTGGTGGTCAAGCCATCTGCTGCAGCGTGCGCTCCTGAAATACTTCGAGGCCAGCTCCGGCGGCCCAGAGGCCAAGAAGAGCCGGGATATCTTCAAGCGGAAAATCAAACTCGCCCTTAAGGTCGCTCCTCAACCCTCCGCAGCCCATACGCGCGCTTTGGTCATGATGGCCGTGTTCTTCGAGCAGAACCGGGTGAGCAACATCGGAAAGGTCCTCGCGGCCCTGCCTAAGGAGAAGAGTGAGAGAAAGAAGAGCCAGACCTTGAACTTCCTGGACACCTCTTTACCGGTGAGCGTTCGGGAGGAAATCTCAATCGCTGTTCGTTGTGCCATGATCGCCGCCATTTTCACCGCGCGAACCACTGGAGACACCTCTCTGCCCGCATCATTCACGATGCAGAGAGCCATTACGTGGTTCAACCAATTGCCGCTTGATCCTGTGGAGCTCACCCTGCTGGGCTTTGCTTCTATCTACCATCTCCTACATGTGCTCGCGTCGGACACAGGATATCTGTCTTCGTCCGATTCATCAAACCCCCCTTCCCCGGTATCGAGGTCGCTTTCATCATCGACTGCGACGTCTAGCGATGAAGCAGAAGAGCCCACGCCCGCACCACTCACCCCGTCTATGTCGCCACAGTCGATACCCAATTTAGGCCGCGTGGCATCAGAACTTATGTACTGGGCCCGGAACGCCTATAACCCGGCATTTTACGGCTTTACGTCCAATCTGGTGAAAGTGGTCGAATCCGAATGCACGTCTCTTTGCCACAGTGCCGGTGTCGACGTAACAGATTATTCCTGCATTCAGGAAGAGAAGAGAAAGGCCATCCGCAAGAAGACCGAGAAACCGCCCAAGGCAGCCGAACAAACCCGGCTACCCCGAGAGAAGTCTCAACCTCCCCAGTCTGACGCCGTCGACTGAGGAATAGGGCGGAAGCCTGCGATTACCCCTAATGTTACTGGTATGAAGTTAATGTCTGATCTGTCGTTCTGTTTGCGGGATCGTATTCCGATGTATTTGGACAGGATTGAATCGGGTGGGAATGTAAACGGTTGGCGTTGTATGCCTGTACGTCACTTTCTGTAATGGTTGGATCGTTTATGGTGTCACAGCTGTACATCTTCCCTCAAGAATATGAAGCCAGTGCGGCTCAACAGGTCTCGCGTATGTCAACGCTGATATGATGCTAGATCGTATCATGTGCAGCTGGCAATCCTCGATTGTGTCCTGCAGCGAAAACCACTGACCAAGGCCATCTTGAGCAGAACTTTATCACCCGATCAAGGACCTTTGTTCTGGCCACCCGGCCAACCTTCCGGGATGCCAATGCATCACAGCGTGGCAGAAGCGTGCCTCGCTTTGTCTGATGCCAATCCGGAAAACAGCAGAGTTCCTTTGCTCCATAGCAAGTCGGGATCATTGGCCCATCCCGCCTACGGTGGTATTCAGCGGCCTGCAACCAACGGGTCTAGACAACTCTAAGTGTTTTATATAGTTGCACCACCAACGACCTACGCCATACCGTTGCAACGCCGCTTCAGCCCTATCCACTTTGGCTGGCGATCTGCTTGGTTTACATCTTCGATCTTCTCGGCATACCTCTCATCTTGTTCTCTGCGAGTCGTTTAGTCATATGTGACGTGCCTGTCACACAGAATTCCCATGACAGCGATTGTCTGCGAAAAAAAAATCCAATGGACAAGGACAGGGGCAGGGGAATGTCAAATGAGTCGAGGGTCGATCTTCAATAGGAGTCTGCTCTACTCATGGCCATCGCCATGCTGAACACCTACAAGTGCGATATCAACCCCTGATCCGCCAGGCTGGCGACTCCAGACAGATCCAGCGATTATGACTCCCGCAAATCATTAACCACACCATTGGGACTGTCGATCATCCCAGAGACCGGGTCGATTCATGTTGGTATTTGATGGTGGGACCGCCGCGGTGGTGGAAATTGAAGAACATTCTTGGATTTCCGTTTTCGGAGCCGCTGTTTCATTGCCGCCATCTCACGTCTCACGCGTCAGTTGCCAACAGCGTTTCAGTTGAATGAAAGTCTACTTGCCGCGGCGAAAGCCGAGTCCAGACTCTATTAATCATGAGGTGGTCGAGAGGACCTGGTTATAGGCTGAATGGTCTTGGGCACGCGCGTCCACCCCTTAAGGATCCAGATCCCACGATGAACCCTGACAGTCCCGTTCTCCACATTCCTCTCGTTGCAGCCATCTGCCATGTCGCCCCCTTGCATTCACCACCAATCTAGCCTGCAGACTTGGCGGCACTTGCAGGATCGATGGGTCTGACGGTTCCGTTCCAACGCCTCGTGGCACCGGGGAGATAGTAGATGACGGCATTGTATGCCTTCAGTCAGAGAGAAAATTATACGTCATGAACACAATAAATCCTGTTCGGGCTCCCCGAGATCCTGAGTCCCATGTTGCTTTAATATCCCCAGTTAAGAGGTACTTTACTCCTGGGGCGTTCTGGCGGCTTGTTGCTACTTGCACCGGTTCTGTTCAGTTTGTTGGACCGGACACTTACTAGATCTGACACTATGGGGGTTGACCAGCTGCCGCCGGGCCAGGAACGCCAGCACGATGTTCATCCCCTCATGAACCTGGCATTGGCCACGCCGCTGTACGTCCTGGGAGGTACCCTGATGGTCCTGTTTACAGGTCGGACGATCGTGCGCATCCGACACCACCGACGCCTGCGCGAGGCTCTCGCCAAAGATGATCAAGAGCGGTTCTCACAGACTACTGCGCTCTCCGCCAGTCTCAAGAAACACGTCTTGTACGCTCCTTTGCTGTCCACCCGCCACAGCCGCGAATTCCGTCCCCTCGGCCGGATCCATATGGGCACTCTTCCGCTGCGACTGGAGGTCGCTCTACTTGCGGCGTACCTCGCGTTGAACTTGATATTTTTCTTTGTCCTTGTTGACTGGCCGAGAGACTTCAAGGAGGTGATGTTCGAGCTCAAGTATGCCGCTGGACATCTGGCCGTGATGAACTCACCCGTCCTTGTGCTCACGGCGGGCCGCAATAACCCGCTCATTCCACTGCTGGGGCTCAGATTCGACACGTTCAACTTGTTGCATCGATGGGTGGGAAGACTCATGATTGTGGGCGCCATTGTCCATGTGGCCTGCGTTCTTGCCTCTGAGGCCCGAGAGAGTGCGTGACCCGTGTAATCTGGAGTAGACTTTTGCTGACGAGAGCAGTGGGCATGAGCATGGTCAACAAGAAGATGTGGCATGTTCCCTTCTTTATATACGGGCTTGTGGTGAGTAGATGCTCCGTACGTAGTATTGGGTATGGCTAATTAGACAAGTCTTTCATCGCGTTTGTGGTGATACTCTTCCAGTCGTTATCGCCCATTCGACATGCCTTCTACGAAGCATTCCTGCACTTCCATATTCTGCTGGCCGTCATGGCTTTCGTCGGACTATGGTACCACCTCGAGGGTCTTGCCATGCAACGAGTCCTACTGGCTACCGTAATCCTGTGGGGATTGGACGTGAGTTGCCCAGCCTCCCCAGCAAGAATGAGCATTGACAATGGTACAGAGAGCCGGCCGACTGGGCAGTATTATCTGGCGCAACTTCGGCAAGAAACGAACAACTGCGACGGTCGAGCTACTTCCCGGCGATGTGGCTCGGGTGGATGTCGCGTTGGCGCGGTCCTGGTCCTTCAGAGCTGGCCAATACATGTACCTGTACATCCCGTCGCTCGGACTGTGGACGTCCCATCCGTTCTCGGTGGCGTGGACGTCGTGGAATCACACTGGGCCGTGGGAGAAGCGCAGCTCACAGGACTCGGTTGGTCTCTTGCTGGGCGATGCGGAGCGGCAGAAGGTGTCGTTCCTGATCAAGCGGCGTGACGGGTTTACCAGGAAGCTTCTGGACAAGGTTGATAAATCGAGCGAAGGGAGGTTCCGTGCTACGGCGTTTGCAGAGGGGCCGTTTGGTATGTCTCGACGGCTTATTGCCTGCTATAGATGTGCTGACAACCGATTGCCAGGTGGACTGCATACTCTCTCGTCATATGGAACGGTGGTGCTTATCGCCGGAGGCATTGGAATCACCCACCCGCTATCCTACATGCATGACTTTGTGAATGGATCCGCTGAGCGTGCAATCGCCGTGCGTCGGGTGAAGCTAGTCTGGGCTGTTCGCAGTCGAGGTGTGTCCGCGTCCCTCCGCCATGCTGCTGCATTTGACCTAACATATATCCAGATCACCTCTCTTGGATCCAACCATGGATGACCTCTTTACTGGGCCACCCGGCCCTCCAGGTCTCCAGCGAACACAAACAAGAATCGTACTTCCAGTTCCCGGACTTTACCCTGTCGGTGCAGGTGTACGTGACCGGGTCTCCGGACGGCAATGTCTCAGACGACTTCTATTCCTCAGATGAGACCCCGTGGGCGACCTCTGCCCCGCCGAGCGTGCCTGTGAGTCTGCACTCGGGTAAGCCGCGCTTCGGGGCGATCCTCGACGCCGAGATGGCGCAGCAGGTCGGTGCAATGGCGGTGAATGTCTGCGGACCTGGGAGCATGGGCGACGACGTACGGACGGCTGTGAGACAGCGACAGGGCCGGAAGACGGTGGATTTGTACGAGGAGGCGTATTCGTGGTAATCTTTCTTTCGGTTTAGATATTGGCTGTACTTGTATTTATTTTTAGAATGTAGTATTAGTACCTAACTATCTACCTGTCCACATAGCAAATACATATGGCTGATGCCGACGCTTCTGGTTTTACGGAGTAGTAACTGAACAGCGCCGCTGAGCTTCTGTGACCTGGATGACGGGAGAGTCGCTCACTATCTACTTTAAGTCGATGACTACCAATCTCATCTTGATATACCTCAAAGATCCACCCGGGGCCGGCAAAGAATAAAGTGCATTGTTATCAACATCAGGCTGTGTGCTAACAAACTGGAATATCAATTGTTGTTACATATGTCTATATAGTGATAACGGTGGGAAGAAGAATCAGATGTGTTGAAGGGAGACATCAAGACAACGGTTTCGCGAAGGCGCTCACCTAGGCTGCATATCGCTCGGCTCGCTCTAACATCCGCATCATCTCCACGTCCTCACACTGCGCTGCATAATCCCATGCAGTCTTCCCCTCCGAGTCCTTTAACCTGGGATTGGCCTTCCCCACAGTCAGCAACAGCCGCACCGTCCTTGCGTGCCGCCGTTCGACTGCGTAGATCAATGCAGTGCCGCCGCCGAGCCGATTCTGGTGATCGCAATCCACTGCCCTAGACTTCAATAGTATTTCAATAATGGAGATATCGTCCTTCATCGCACATAGCATGAGCGCTGTCATGCCACCGGAATCTGCCATGTTGAGATCAGCTCCTGCAAGCACCAACGCCCGCACAATCCTTGCTTCTCCTTGTTGCGCGGCTGTCAGCAGTGCCGTCCGGCCACCTAGATCGGTGAAGTCGAGGTCAATTCCACCCATGTTTAGCAGAACCTCGGTCATAGCGGCGTGGTTGTTGTAAACCGCCTCGAGGAGCGGAGTCCGTCTATAACAGTCTGGGCTGTTCATCACCCTCCTGCACTCAGGAACGTGCCGCATGCTGCCCACGAGATTAAGTAGATCGTGTCGGGCTATAAGGTGCAGCCCGTGCGTTTGCGGGACATGTGACCGTCGATAGCGATATTTGCAAAGACTGAGGTACTCGTAATCCCGTCTACGATAAATGTGGTCCGCAAAGCTGGTAAGACGGGAGTTCAAGAGGAATATTCTGGCGGCGTTCTGCACAGCTGCATTGGTCTGGATCGCCCTGGCATGGTCAGGCCAGTAGTGCGCTGCATACTCCAGGAATGGATGGAAGAGGACTATCTCATCCACATCGAGACTTTGTGGCGCTTGTGTGGTGTCGAAAACACCAAGAGAGAGCATTTTGAAGCAAGTCTGGACGATATCTGCGGCGGATTCATGTAGCCAGGGATGTTGAGTTTGATAAGTCTCGAGGTACTGCTGAGTTGTGTGGTGTACAAACTCTACGGCGCGACTTCCATGGTTGACAACAACAAGCCCTGCACAGAGAGATATCACTTCCTCAATGTTATTTGGGGCGTAATCGTAGTTCACTGTACGATAGTTGTCTTTCTGGTTTTGGACGGCGAGAGCGCAACGCAGTTCATCCAACATGAGGGGCCGTCGCGCATGAAACACCCAGGACAAAATCTGATGTACCCAATGCTGTTGGTTGTACAACTCGATCATGTCCATGGTCTTTTTATATGCATCTCGAATGGGATCCGTTGAGCGGTGTCGGGCAATGTTGTCGAGTTCTTCTTCTATCTCACCAACACTGCACTTGCAAGTCAACAGGTTCACATAGAGCCGAACCAGGAGAAACCTATGAAGATATGAGTTGTAGTAGAGCATTCAGTCGGGATGTGTGCATGAACCTACATTCCACTGGCAGCCGAATGAATTGTAGCTATGATTTGCTCAGTGTTTATCCTCCCGTGAGTAATGGTGGCAATGTTCGCCAATTCGGGCTGCTGTTGAATGAACGCTGCCACATCTGTCCGCTCCGCACGGATGTTGACTTTAGAGACTTCCTGAGCCTGTCTAAACTCACGAGTGATTCGTTCCAGAGGCCGTGACGTGAGCAGTATTTGGGCCCCAGCTTTCTGCAGGTACCAAAGAACGCCAAGAAAATCGGACAGATGAGACAATGGGCACTCATCCAGAGCATCGACGATGATATAGACCGGCCGCTCATGGCTAGAAATAACCAATGCCATAATATTCTTTATCTCCATCAATGTTGGGCTTCGTGATTCGGCTCTGCATAGGGAATAGAGGGACTTGATGGGATCTGGAATGGAGGATAGATGAATGATCTGTCTCAGGATGGAGCGCAGCATGGCGTCTGAAGTCTGCAGTCCAGAGAGTTTGTAGCTAAAATAGATACATGCAACAATGGTCCCGCCTATACTATTATTATGGCGTAAATAGTCTGTCACTGTGGTGGCAAGGGTCGTCTTCCCAGCCCCGGGAAGCCCCTGACACAGGAGTACTTGGGGGGATTTGCCTCGCTCCATCCAATTCAAAAAAGTAGGATGCGTCAGAAACCATCTGCAAGTGCCTCTTGTTTGCTTCGTGCGTACGTCATCGTGTTGGACGTCTCGGATGGCAGGGGCCAACCAATCTGAAATTGCCTGCGATTGCTGGCGTTCATGTTCTGTGAGGAGAGGTCCGATGTCGCGACGGAGCTGGACAGCCGACTGATAGACTGTATATACCATTAGCTATGGGAAGATTTGGATGATCGCATTTCAGGTTCCTTATTCCTTACTCACGCTTTCCATGCTGTTGGCGGCGGTGGGGGTTTGTTGTATGTCGAAAGTAGGTATAGTCTGAAGGAGCTCTTTGGTAAAAGCAGATGCAGCCGCAGCCGCATAGTCCTGCCAATCATCGGCTTTATGGGAGTCCGAGTAATCGGAAATTCCACGGATAATGAGGCAGGGAAAACTGCTCATCAAGCCGGCGGCCTCCATTTCAAAACATAGCATTCCATGCTTTTCCCGTAGAGTATCGCGTGTTTTTGAATCACGCATGACATTGTTAGCAGAAGCGATCAAGCCATAGTGCACTGCTGGATCTGAGGTCATTCGTTTCGCACGATTGACGATTCTTTCTGGCTTCGTCGCGCATCCCAGTTCCACACATGTATTTCCACGACACGGGTGTTGGAATTCTGAGACGTACAGGATGTCCCGGTCCGCACCAGGATATTCCCATCTAGAGGCCATTCTTGTATAGGTTTTGCTCATATTTCGAATACATTCCGAGATGGAGTTGCCTCTAAGGTCATGCTGAGTCCTCAACTCGGAAAGTGCCGTAAGTAACACATCTGGAGGTCGCTGAAGGTACCCTGTAGTAACGAAGGCTCCATCCTGAATAGTTTTGCCAAAGTCGTACTGGATGACACCTCCTTGGCCTTGTCAGACAATGTATATTCAAGTGCAATTGCAACTACTTACCGTGCCCATCTCCAGGATGACTGACAACGACATCTCCGAGTCTAATATCCTCCTCTGGATTGTTCTTCGGTGGTCCCGGTACACCGCCGCCAATACCAACAAAGAAACCAATGCGGATATTGGGGAATGTCCGAAGCATATCTTTTGCTACTGCAGTCGCAGCTGTTGTCCCAGGCGTTCCCGCAGGAAGCCGTGCAATCACTACATTGTGTTCACCAATGCGTCCGGGGGTGTAAGCGTTGGAATCGCCTGACATTCGACCCATACGGTCATATTCATCGTCTAGCACTGCCGTTAGTGCAGCTGCTTCCAGTGGTTTGGCACATATCAATCCGACGTAATAGTCAAGGTATGTGCGATCCATCGACCTATACGGTGTCAGCACACTCGAGTCTCGCAAAGCAGCCCGAGACCTCTGGCCTACATGGTAGCTCCAAAATATCTGCAAGGATACTAAGAGCGGTGAAGGAGTAGTGATCGTGTCTCCGCTATCCATAGAACCCCCGGAGGGAAGGGTGAGATATTGTATGAAGGTATGTTCCAGCGGGAGGGAATGTCTTGAAAGTACCAGGTTGGACATTTTGAACAGGGTCAGTACTTAAATAAAAGATGATTCATAATTGCAGTTGATGCCCGACCGGCCTCAAAATTATCTTTGATAAGCTGCGGGGGATTCAGTCCGGTTCATTAGGTACTTTAGGTACTCCGTACGGTATGTATGAGGCGAAGCGAAGCGGTCTATGCGACGCAGGCTTGCGGACAGGGGTAGTAGTACGTACCAGGAGGCGTACCCCCGTACTACTTAGCCTGCCTCCTCCCCCACCCAGTATTTATTTGGCCTGTAACATTCATCAGCTATTATCAACCCGAAGAAAGCCCCTTCCTCCCCCGTGCCTACTATTACACTCCCCACACCTGCTTCTGGCATCAATGACCATGAAAATCTACAGATATGACCTCTCGAGCCCGGAAATGCTCCACTCCAGATTGCTCTCCGTAGACAAGGGGAACAAGGAGGCGGGCATACAAGGAGCTGGGGCCGCTCTGTGTCGATCAACAACCGTTCTCGAAGTGGGCTCAAATGCCTACTGTATCCAACATTACCCGGAGGTGCTACTTTGTCTTCCCTACCTCTCCGTCTTGACTCTGCTAATATTATGCCAAGTATCGACTTCAGCTTTCTGAAACGGTGGACTACGATCTCCTTACTTGCGTTGACTCGGGAGGCAACGAAGTTACACCCGAGGCTATGCAGGACAAATTGCACCACTACTCCCACCATGACGATGTCTTCTGTAGTAGTTTTCTCAAGAACATCCTACTGGCCACAGATGACAACCATGTAGACGATATGGTTCTTAAATACTTCGCTTCAAAGGGCTGTGTGACGCTTTTTGTTGTCCCGCGCCAATATGGCTTCCGAGAAGGGCCATATTTCTTTTCTTCTTGCGGAATCTTTTGGGCGTGGAGGCTCTTTCCAGACACCCAAGAAGCATTCATTACGAGCACTATTCCTTCTCAACACGACTCTTTTATGTCAGTATCGATCCTCCTCAGGGAAGGCATGTTGGTGACCTTTGTCTAGATACGAAACACTTAACGCATCGGCTCTGGGCGCCTCGAGTCTGTGTGTCGCCGTTCCATCCCGGCTTTATTTTATCCCATCTCCCGACCTCCCATTAGCCGGACTCAGGATTGCCGTCAAGGATTTGTTTCATTTACAGGGTGTGCACACCGGCTGTGGGAACCGTGCTTATCGCCGTCTATACGCGGCCTCCGAATTCACATCCACAGCCGTCAAAAAGGCGATAGCTAAAGGTGCAATTGTCGTTGGAAAGACCAAAACAGCTGAATTTGGGGGTACTCAAGAAGTCGTCGGTGACTGGGCTGATTATTCTTATGCATTCAATTGCCGGGCGGATGGTTACTTAGCCTCAACCGGAAGTAGCACTGGCAGCGCGTCCGCTTTGGCCGCATATCCCTGGTTGGATGTTACACTGGGGACTGATGGTAAGCTTATCTTTCTGGTGGTTTGATGGACTTTATCTCTAACGAGAACGTAGCTGGTGGTAGCGTTCGAGATCCCGCCGTTGCTCATGGGATTTATGGTCTTCGGCCGTCACATGATGGCTCTCGTGAGGATGATGCGAATATTCCTTGCGCGTAAGTCCAGGGAGTGCAATCATCATAGGCTGAACTCTTCTAACCTGATATTAGAATATTCCAAACCCCAGGTTATCTCGCGCGGAGCAGCCAACTAATGTTGCGCTTCGGAGAACAATGGTTGGCCAACACCTCTTCCGTCTCCAAGGTAGGTGTGAAGAGAGTACGGCTATACTTTCAAACTGACACGAGTGCTCGTAGAAAACGAAACCGAATACTATCCTGTTTCCAACAGAATACTTTGCGGATCGTGACGATGTTCGACTGCTTACAGAGGAGTGGCTGCGGTCTTTTTCCCAGTGGCTTGAAGCGGAGATATCGCACATTTCAATCGAGGAACAATGGACGAGCCATGCACCAGTGGAACAAACGTCGTCATTTGAAGGGTTTTTTAGAGAGGTAAGGTATAAGATTCAGTTGGTTGGAATATACCGCTGAGACCTTTGTTTTGAAAACAGACGTTCATGGAAGTTCTTTCAAACGAGTACTGGAAGGACGGAGATGAATTTCGCACTCGTCATATGCAAACGTTCGGATCATCTCCCTATGTGTGTAAAACGACGAACTGGCTATGGTAACCTTGAACTCGGGTATATATGAAGCAACATAATAACCGCTTTGCAGGGGCTTGGGCTCATCGATAGAGCCCTCGCGCAAGGAGAAAGCTCTCGAAAAAGTCCACATACACAATACCTGGTTTGGAAAGCATATCATAGGAGACAAATCAACAATTATGGTGGTTCCCAGATACAAGCTGGACTATCGTGACGAATATCTACCGAAAGTCAACATGATGTGGTGTATAATGAATAGGTACTGACTATAGAACTAGACCCCCTGAAGAACGCAACTTTTATGGGTTTGACTCGAATCTCCATGCATCTTTTACCGGTTTCCCGAACATCATCGTCCCCGGTGAGTGTCTTCTTCCCAGAGTGTGACACCAACTAACGTTATGAAAGTCGGTCAATGTTCCTATCGTTCCCACATAACACAACGTGACGAGGTCTTTCCGGTGTCTCTTTCGATCACCGCTTTGAAAGGTAGGCAGGTTGGTATTCTGATCAGGTTTTGGAGTCTGATGATTATCATAGGAACGGATTTGGATTTGCTTGCGCTGGTCAACGAATATCTTCTCGAGTCTGGACGAGCAAGTTCAGTTCTGACTGGACGTTCAGCATTTCCGACCGACTGAAGAACCATAACCCACCAACCCGCCTTGGCCAAGATTCCGCTTTGATTTCTTTTGTAGTCCGACATACTTTGAAATGCCGGTCGTATGACCTTGAGTCTTTGGATGCCCGTCACGGAACGCTACTCAGAGGGGCTGTTGTCCCGCATCATCGTGGACAATAATCAACCTGACCTCTATACTTTGCCGAGGCCCTGCGGTCGCAGATGAACTATGATCGGTGAATGCCGTGTGAGGACATACTAGTTGCATAAGTAAATGAGAACCTGGTGAGCGTGTGGTAGTCCTCACGTCGAGCCCGCCCGTCCATTTTTGAGTCAAAATTCTTGATCAGAATGCATTCGTCGTCCGTCATTGCACTCTTGTAATACCAACGTTGGTTCTCATTGAACTTCACTTGATAGTTCTCCCCAATGTGATGCGGGTAAACCATGTCCATCGGAACAAGGTCTTCGTCTTGTAAGGTGCGTGCATCGCATACCGCCAGCGGGGACTCTTCAACTGGGCCAGACAGAGGTCTCCAAATGCTGGGTATCTGTCAGACATGCGGACCAACAGGAAACATGTAACACTCACTTTACAATTTGCACTCGTCCTCTAGACAAGGACTTGGCTTTAGTGCCAAAGTGAAGCTCTAAACGACGAAGAGCTGCTTCAGGTGTTTGATCTGTAACAGTAAATCAACCACCTGTCGTAAAACAACACAGAGAGTTTTACCGATATGGGCGTTTCTTGCTGGTGGCCTTCTTCCATCCCATGAGTATCTCTCCCCGCGGGGCTTAGTCTCTCGCAGCTTCATCAAGTCAGCAAGGATATAGACTTTTCTTACCAGGCCACCTACTGTGTAGTCAAATGCGTGGACTATATCGGCCTCGAATTTCTCTCTTATATATTCTTCTATTTGTCGCAGATACTGTGTCTCGACGGCATTCTTGTCGCTCATATCGACCGAGAATGGGGGCAGTGTTTCAAATGAAAACCCATGGATATCAAGGTCAAATTGAGATTCTTGCCCGCGGGTATCGTGAATCTCCACCACATGCTCATCAAAGATTACATTCGATTTGGGCTGGTTGGGAGGTAATGGTAGAGTCAAGCAAAATGGCTTTTCTTCATCCCATTTATCAATGTTGGCAAGAAACCGCAGGGTCCCGATTGTTGTTTGCTCGCCTATGGATGAGGGTGCTTCTGGACGACGCTTTTGTGTGGAATTTGGATGCGCCATCATAATATACTTACCCTCCTCATCTACTCCAAGATGCCCTCAGTAGGAGTTGGGCGGTTGATGGAGGCTGCGTAGCAACAGAAGGAATAACGGCCCCGATATGACGGAATGGGTAAATATGCCTCCACTCAAATATATGCTCGGTTCGCGGTTCATAAGCGATGTGATGACACCTGCAGGCCAAGAGAGTCCAAGCGGTGCCCGATCAATATCCCCGCTTGTTTGCGCATCCAAATGAACTACTTGGGTATTACTGATACGAGGCTGTCTTTAGGTACTTTGCCATGTACTAATCTGTGGTACAATGTAGATTAGATTTGTCCCACGCCTACAGCGGCTCTCACGAAATATCGCGTGGTCAGAATCAAACGCCTCCTACCCCCCCTCGAAAACCTGACAGGTGCAGATGTCTTCCCCACATCTAGGACAAGGCCCTATCGCGTTTATGTTCCTCTGATACCATGGTTCACCATTGAATTTCTCATGGAGAAAGTGGGCCAGAGCCTTCTCTTGCACATCGAGTAGGTGCCCTCTCTCGAGCCTATACCAGCTGGTTCCACGAGCATCTCGATCGTGAAGTCGGTCCTCAGATTGTTCACTGGGAGACAGAGTTTTGGATTGTCTCAAATTTTGTAGAAGTAGGGGATGAAAGATCTGCCAGGGCTGACGCTTTCGAACAGGCCCTGGAGTAGCTGATGGTGTGTTGTCAGGGCTTTCCATCTTGGGAGAGAGTGTTAGCCCAATAGCTTATGATAGGTATCAGTGAGTCATACCTGTTGCTCCGGAGGTTTGTGGGTATTCTCAGTGGGCTAGATATTCCTTGAGATGGCGATGAAACGGTGACTTGGATACTGCCTTGGTGATATTTTGCATCCAGAGGGTAGACGCACATGATATACTGAGATGAAGGGCACCTACCCCACCAAGCCGTGAGGCGCATCGGACTGACCAAGTCTCATAATCGTTTTCTGTATTCTTTGGGGGTTGAAGCACGTCAGATTGACAATGGGACCGTACTGGACTTACACCGTAAATGAAGGATGACATCCCTGTCCAGCACAGCCAAGTGACTCTTAAGTACTACCGTAGATCTCAAAGCATTGGTTGTAAAGGGTTGCCTACTATCATATTCTGTTCTGTCCTTGTGATCCTGTGACAGTCCGTTTGTAGGTGGGAAGGGAAGCTGAATGGACCAGCACTACGGGAAGGTCGGGTTGGGCGGCAATGAGCAGCGCGTGCATAGACTGGCATAGATAGAGCCCCTCTTTGTTTCAAGCTAGGAAGAATCTTTTTGGGAAGACTTCAATTGCCCGGTCCATGATGGACTTCCAGCGCTGGAGTTTCGGGTATCCATGGCGATGTCTCATTTGTTACGTAGGTCATGGCCACAACCAACACTGATTGACCATCCAGAATCACCCAATACATTCAATTGCCTGCTAGAAAAGGTACGGGGTCTGATACAGTTCATGACTGGAGCAGGGTTGAGCGCCAATACCAAACATCTCAATGGCTCGCTGTTGTCTTAAAACTGCGCTAACAGACTGGCTGCGGCGAGTGACCTGCCAGCAATACGCAAGTTCAAGGCAGACTCAACCTGTTATGTTCTCTACCTGGCCAGCCCTTCCACTGGATTCCATAGGCGCGTATGGTTGGTACGTTACAGCCAGCTGTCGAGTAATACGCCTTGTCCTGCCACTGGATCGGAAGTGGATGTGCCCGGGTAGATAATAGCAATTATAGTGGCCAAGATTGTCCGTCACTCATATTGGGCTGAGTATTCATGTATTCATTCAACATCCAGTTTCAACAGAAAAAAGCTCTCACTATCTCTATAAGATCAATCAAAGACCAACAATCCACAGAGCCCAGTCCAGCCAACAGCCTAATGCCGACAGGCGAGAATGATCTGCGAGTCCTCGAAGGGGACGATATGATTCGAACTGTTGAAAAACAGGTCGAACAAGTTTTCAAAGATTACCAGGATCTGCTGGGTGACATGCAGGGAATCGATGACCGGGAATGCCTTTTTAAATACCTGAACGAGCGGAATGCGCTTTATATCATCTCTCACACCTTTACCTCCCGCGTTGACAAGATTTTGAATTCATTGGAGCATGTCGTCAATCTCATCGACAATTCTGCCTCTTTCCGAGGGACAGAATACCCACGTTGGAAATCAATATTATGGGGTGCGACAGCATTGATTCTTTGTGTAAGATGCAGAAAACTCTGGTTCCACGGTTGGCAACAGATCTGAGGGTAGCTAATCTTCAATAGCAACATGGGAAAGACTCAGGTAACGAACAAACCCTGCCGGTACTCGAAAAAATCTTGCAGCCCGGGTTGCTTCAGACCACCCACTCTCAGCCCACGAGAAGACAGGCACGCCTTCTTCTACTGGCTCTGTTCACCGGTATAGCGAAAGACCTGCTGGATCTACTGCAGGAGGTGTATGGAATTACAGCAAATAATCGGGACAGTGGCCCGCCTACCCCTCGCGGGATCACCGTGTCGCACATGGGCCACTCGGAGTCGTCTGAGATGGTTACTCGGTGCCAGTCCCTTGGGAAGATAGATTCAGGATACTCTTTTGAGATAGGTTCTAGACCTACCAAGAGAAGGCGGCATGATGCAGTCTCCGAAAGCAGGCTGTCGGTGTCAAGGTCCTCTTCCAGGCCTCAAAAGGGTAAGATTCCAGTCCATATAAATAATTATTTCTATGGACGTGATGACACTATTCTCAAAATGAGGAAGTTGTTCATTTCGACCACGACGCAGCCGGCCGTTCTTTACCTTCATGGCCTTCCAGGAATTGGGAAAACGCAGCTTGCAGCTCAATACTGCCGCCAGTACGAGGCTGAGTACACCTACATCCTGTGGACTGAAGCCGATACAACGACGAATTTTCTGAATTCGTGTCTGAAGCACACAATGCAATTGAAAATTGATGGCGTCGAGCCTAAAGGAGACAGTTTAACTAACGCCTACTTGCTAATCTCGTGGATTCAGTCCATCGGTAAGAAGTGCTCCCCAATCCCCTCAGTGAAAAGCAGCCGTGGCTTACTTGGTGTATATGCGTGCAGAGGACCCATGGATGTTAGTTTTTGATAACGTGGAAGATGGAAGCGTGCTCCAAAACTTCTGGCCATCTTGTGGATCCGGACATATTATAGTCACGTCCAGAAGCCCTTATGCTGCCGACGCCTCTAGATCGATGAGCATCCAAGTGAGCCCACTAAATGCAACAGAATCCCGTGAACTGTTCTACCGGATTATCGGCAGCCACAAAGCGGTAAATCACAGCCAAGAAATGGACGACCTTCTAGCAGAATGGCAAGGAGTCCCGTTGGCATTGAACCATATTGGACGCTATATCAATCGCCTCCGGCTTGATCTTCCCCGCTTTGTTACAATGTACACCACCAACTATAAAAGGATATACTATATGCAACATACGGATGAGTACCCTCACAGTATTGCGACTGCGTTCGCAATTCAACATCTCGACCAATCTTCCAAAGCCTTACTTCAAGCATTCTGCTTCCTTGACCCGAACGGCATCCCCGAAGATTTAATACCTTCAAGTATCGATAAAGGGAATGAGTTCAACACAATTATCGACCATATCGAGTCAGTGCTCTCCTCCTCCTTTGCAATATGGACTTGAGTCTTCCTAATATATTCAATGTCTATAGTTACTACGAAAGCGTGAACACATTATGCACCCACGCTCTTCTTAACCGGATAGAGGGAGATGGACTTCAAAGGGGGCGCCTTAGTATCCATCGGCTCGTCCAGAAGGTGGTCATGGCCGATTCAAAGACAGAGGAAAAAACCCTTGCGTTCGAGTCTGTGCTCTCTCTGATGGTAGATGAATTCCCACGGGAAACGGAGGGACAGCCGATGTGGAAAGATTGGGAGCTCTGTGGAAAGTATTTACCACATGTCATGTACCTTTGTGGGCGGTACAAAGAACATTACCCTAGCACTCACAAGTCAGGCAAACTTGCCAGACTTATCAGTGCGTGCTCTTGGTGAGAATCCTCCCCAGTTGCCCTCTCTCCAATGTGAGATGCTGACAGATTACCAGGTATATGTTCGAGCGAGGGATGTTTTCCCAAGCCGAACCGCTTCTGACTCTGGCGCAGGGAGCTTGCCCCGAAGAATTTGACCCTCTGACTCGAGCTACCTTGCTCTTTAACTTGGCAGGAATTCGTTTTGAATGTAACAGAGTGCACGAGTCTCTCGACCTTTGCAAAAGGGCACTTGACCTTCGCAGCCAGCATCTCGCCGCGGACGACCCTGTGCTAGGCAACACATACTTTTCTCTCGGAATCATCTATATGGAGAGTGGGGACCTGCGGGAATCACTTTCACATAACCTCAAAGCACTTGAGATACAGGAGAGCTCGCAAAGACATGATGGCTCCCCAGTTGCGTGGGCACAGGCCAACTTAGGATTGTGTTACTGGAAGATGGGAAAGCTCGAATTGGCGTCTGAATGGCTAGGGAAGGCCCAGCAATGTTTTGGCATGGAAAATAAATGGTCCCAGAAATACGGCCAGTATGGTCTTCCACTTCAACGGGTGATATTGGTTGGGTGCTAAACTTGACAGGGTGTTGTATTATATTGGAAACCTCAGGCTATCCCAGAACAGGTACGAAGAAGCTCGGGCGGCACATGAGCAGTCTTTGAAGATTGCTGGAAGCATTACGCCTGGACATTTCAAGACAGGTCTTGGGTTTCATAAGATGGCTACCTTTTTTCATGATGAAGGTGACCACGAGATGGCAATGTAAGTCCCAGGCGTTCCTCTCGCACAAATTTCAACGTATCTCATCGGTTTTACAGACGGTATTTGCAACGGGCCATATCCAATTTTCAGAATAGCTTCGACGGTGTTCCTCGTATCGCTCGTTCAATGTACAAACTCTCCGAGGTACTCCAAGCACTCGAGAGAAGTGAGGAGGCATCAGCAAAACGGAAGGAAGCAGAGCGATTGCGAGAGAGCATAACGACATTTCCTTATAATCCAGAATCATCGTGGGAGGCGTTCGATGCACTTGTGCCGTCTTTTCTAGCCTAGTTGTATATCCTGAGGGCACCGTGGTCTTGTTGCCTTTGACCATTCTTTATATGTTTTTTTTTTTTTTGATTCACATTATGGACTGTGAATCATGTTTGAACAATATGAGGATACCTAAGATTGTATATATCGCACCTGTCGTGAACGGATTTCTTGGACAACATACACATGTTCTTTTCGGATTATGCTTATGCTGATTCTGATATATAACCGAATCACACACCCTCTGCATCCATAAACTCCACCCAAGTGCTCATCTTTGCCCGTACATGCTCCCCATACACAACACCCTCGTCATCCCCATCCACAGCCCGCACAAGACACTCCTCCCCAGGCTCAAAGAAAAACGGCACACTCAACCGCCCCAGCCCATTACCACCCAGCACTCCCCTCGGCTTCCGCACCCGATGCATCGTCGCCACAAACCGTCCCCCGGATACCCGTGCCATCAAGTCCCCGATATTCACCACAATCGAGCAGGGGATATACGGCGCTGCCACCCACCGGCCTGAGCCATCACGCACCTCTAGCCCGCCCGTCGCGTCCTGGTGGAGGAGGGTGAGGATTCCGCTGTCTGTGTGGGGTGTGCAGCTCAGCTGGACTGTGCTCTCGCCATCTGTACCGTCAGTGGTGTCTGCGCCGTCGTGGACGATGGGATAATGCAGGAGACGCAGTGTGCTGAGCGAGTTGGTTAAATATGATGCGAAGAAGTCTGCTGGTTTGTCCAGAGACAGGGCGAGGAGGGACAGGAGAGTCGATGCGAGGGTTTGGAGTTCGCGGTGGAGCTTTTCCAGATTCTCGCGGGCTGGGAAGACGTCCGGCCAGACGTTCGGCTCAGAGAGGATGATTTTAGATTGTGATTGGGGGTGGGGCCTTCTAGGGGAAGGTGAGTGTGGGGGTCCAATTTCGAAGCCTTCTTTCAGGTTGTCGGCGTTCTTGGAGGGTTGAGTTGGGAAGTATCTATCTTGTTAGCTGTGGGCTGTTGTATATAGCTACTTGGTGGGCGCACCCCCGGTACGTATTTTTGTTTTCCGGCCGGAAGGACCGTTTGGCTAATTTCATTTTCTGTTCCTCCGGGAGGAGGAAGAAATCGCGGGCCATGGCGAAGACTTCATCTGGTGTGAAGCTCAACGGAGAGTTGACGAGATAGGCGAAGCCGGTGGTTGCGAACACATCGTGCAGCTGTTGGCTGAGGGTTTGCACTGACTGCGGCGAGTCGTTGAGCTGCGAGAGGTCGATAATCGGGAGAGATGAGAATGAGGCTGTCATTCTATCTGTTGTATGCCTTCTACTGTATACGTTCGTCTGGTGGAGGCGAGGAGAACGGTGATATAAATCCGGCAAGAAGTCGTCTGACATCCCCCTTCGGGCAATTCTATCCATACTACTACTACAACCGAGCCTCCCCGCGCATCAGATGCAAATTCACCGGCGTCAACGCCTTCCCCCGCAGCAAAAACCCCTCGATATTCTCCATCGCCAGTCGCTCAAACCCAATATGAGTATCCACAGTGCCCCCCGCATTATGCGACATCATCATCACCCGGGCATGCCTCGCCAGTCGCGGATGCACATACGGCTCGGCCGCATGCACATCCAGCCCCGCGGCCGACACCCACCCCTCATCGAGCGCCTGCACCAGCGCCTCCTCGTCGACCAGCGACCCGCGCGCGATGTTGATCAGCCGCGCCCCGCGCTTGAACTGGCGCAGCCGGTCCGCCGTGAGGAGCGTCTGGCCCGCGAACGGCGTCGCGACCACCACGCAGTCGGACGCGGCCAGCATACCCGCCAAGTCAGGGAAGTATCGCGCGCCGAAGGCTGCCTCCTGCTCTGGGCTCTTGCGAATGAGGTCGTGGTACAGGATGCGCATGCCGAAGGCGGCGGACGCCTTGCGCGCGATCGTGGACCCGATTTGGCCCAGCCCGATGATGCCGAGCGTGTGGTTGCGCGGGTTGCGTGCCGTCAGTGGGGAGTGTTTGTGTGCGTCGGCGAAGGCCTGCGGGTTCTGCGAGTGCGCGGCCTGGTGCGACCAGGCTAGGTTGCGGAAGACGGCGAGGATGAGGAAGAGGGTCATGTCGGCGACGGATTCGGAGGATGCGGCGGCGCCGTTGCAGTAGACGATTCCTGGTTCGTCAGTCTCAAGATAACATTGAATGTGACGGTGGACGAAGGTAGGTACCGTGCTGTGCGAAGATGTCCACATCCGCCCAGTCGTATCCGGCCCCGGCAGAGGCCATGATTCGCACCGACGACGGCAGCAGCGGGATCAGCTCGGCGTCCCAGCGGCCCATCTCGCCGCCTGTGTTCCAGAAGGGGCGGAAGATGGCGTGGAAGTCGCCCCAGCGGCGTTCTTTCAGGGCGCACTTGAATTCGTCGCGCTCGCGCTCTGCGGCTGTCGGTTGGATCAGCTCGAATTCTGAGGCGAAGCGCTGGTATACATCGTGGTTGTATTTGATGTCGTCGCCTAGGTGGAGGACGCGGTATTTCTGGGCCATGCTGTGTATATAGATCTGTAGGGAACTGGAAGATGGTTGATATGACTGTTGGTTGAGTATAGGGAGCGTCTTATACTTCGGTGTATAGGTGGGTTCCTGAACGGGAAGGTCAACGGCCGTCAATTGCCGTCAAAGACCGACGCGGTGGCCATCCGACAGAGGCCGATGTTTCTGTTCTGATGATCTTAACTGAACTAGATGTCTAGGTCTCGTTACTCCGAAGAGGTTCGGAATTGATGTGGTGGGCTCCATTGCGGGATTTCTTACTCTTTCCAGCGCATCGCGGTCAACTCACCTATACACATCTCTCATATACATCTAGTTCTCAGGCCCCTACACCAGCTGCAAGGCGAACAATCCAAAACCAGAAACCGTGCCATTCATGTTGACCAAAGTCGATATCAGGTCATCAGGCATCTTACAAATCCACCACAACATCCTCAGACACAAGAACGGCAACCATATTCCCCGGGTTCGAAATCACCCTCTTACTGGACCCCGTGACACACCAGCAGGTGCCTGGGTCCTGCTGCCCCGTGCCTTCAAAGTTCCAAGTCAGCGCGACATCCGCGCGGTCCTGGTATTCGTTCATAGAGTTGCACAGGCCAAGACAGTCGGCAAAGCTGCTCTGCACCGTCGAAGACAGGTCTTTTTTGTTGGTTGCGTGGATGTCGGCGTTGCAGAAAATGTAGTAGCTGGAGTTGGCCGAGTTGCCTACGTGCTGGATTTCGGTGTTATTTGCACTGGGACATGAGTATTCGTTCTTCTTGTAGTAGACGGATGTGGCGGTAGGAGAGGCGTTTGAGGTGCCTGATCTAGTGGCGGCCACGGTATGTGTTCCTGTCGGTGTTGTCGTGGACTTTGCAGAGGATGGTGATGATGATGTTGACTGTGTTGACGGCGACGATGTGTTGGACTCGGCTGGTGAGGAATTCGAGCTGGAGGACCCTACAGTCTCTGTCAGCAGACGCTATACACACACACAGCTCCAACATACTCGACAGACCGACGCCCAACCCAACCGCCAGGGCAACCACAACCACAACAATTCCTGCCCCTACCAGCGCAATGACTCTCCGCCGCCGACTCCGTGGCTCAGCGGGCGCCAAATTTGCATGAGGGGCAGCCTCGTAGCCAGGCCGAACGGGCTGTAGCCCAGGTTGAACGTGTATCACCTCGGGGGCCTCGTGGACCACCGGCTCCTTATACGAGTCGCCCATGTTGTGGACTCGTGGGCTCGTGGGTGGTGACTTCTAGAGGTTAGAGAAAAAAGAACGTAGGAGTTGCGGCTGCAATGGACCACTGAGGAGATCATGTCTTTTTGTTGCTATCTGCTATCCCTGTAGATTGACCCCCGTTTAGCCGCCCAGGCCTCAGATGAGAGGGTTGTACTGGGCATGGCCGTCCCAGACGCCTCTAGTCAGGGTCCGGTAGTTTAGGGGCACTTGGCGTGGGCGAAGCGCCGTGATGGTCTTCATTACACCAATGGAAAGAGCATGAAGCGAGTGGATGTTTCAGAGCCATCGATCATCATGCAAGGATACCAAAGGCCGGTGTGGAGAGATGAAGAGGCCATATGCATTGGAGCTTACTGTAGACGAGGTTTGCGACTGTACCATCCGCAGGATTACTGGAAGATGTACTTTAGTGAGTATATTCGTGGTCCGATGTGGCAGTCGGAGTATCAAGCACTCTATCTAAGTAAGACCAATCATTCAAGAGAAGGCCAGAACAAAGTCGAGCAAGCACTTCTTGCAGGAAGACTCGCTTCAGCCAGACCCAGCTTAACAATAACACATCGGTATGTGGGGGACACCACTCATGACTTGGAGAACATGACAGATGGGGTGTCCCTAGTCACTGCCTACGCATATAGCACGCAAGCTGGGATATGAACAAATCTGCATTGCACTCCATAAGACCCAATCTACTCTATAACGAACGTAAAAAACCTCTATGTAGACCCCTCCATCAACGCCCACCTCACCATCTCCGCAATAGTATCACTCACCACCCCGGTCCGCGGAATCTCATGCCCACCGCCATGATCATACACCCTCCGACAGCCCTCCTCACAAACCCCCGACAACAACACACCGGCCTCATACCGCGGATCCTTATTCCCATACACATGGACCGTCGGAATCCCAATCCGCACCGGCCCGCCACTCAGCCGCGCCCGCACCTCCCCCTCATCCACCACACTGCTGCTCGCCGACCACCGCGCCGACCCCTTAGCCAGAATCGCCGCCGAGTCCGCCTGCTGGCTCAGCTTGGTCCGCGACGTGCGGTCCGCCGCCCACACCGACTCGGGGACGTCGTAGCCGACGTGCTCGAGGACGGTGAGCGGCGGGCCGCCGCAGATGAAGATGCCGGCGCGGACGGGCGGCGGCAGCCCGTCGTGCTGCAGGAGGAGGAGCAGGCTGGCGCCGACGGCGCAGCCCTGCGAGAACATCATCAGCGCATCGTAGGGTCCGTGCGTGGCGATGTGGCGGCGCACCCGGGCGACAGCGGCCTGCGTGCTCTCGAGCGTCTCGGTTTCAATGTGGCTGTAGTACGGGGGCGGGTAGAAGAGGTCGATGCCCGGGGCTGGGGAGCAGGGGTATTCGCCGTCGAGGAAGTCGAAGGTCAGGTTGAGGTCTGTTAGGCGGGAGCGGAAGGAGGCTGTGTTGGGGTTAGTGAGGGGGTGTGGTGGTGGTGGTGGTGGTGGTAGGGCAGGGACTGACAGGTTTGCGATCTGAATATCTCCCCGCTCGTGCCTTTGCCGTGGAGACAGAGGATTTTCATGGTGGATGGAGGGAGGGTAGGTAATAGGAATTGGAAGAAATGAGAGAGTGAAGCAAGTACGTGAGGGGTTGGGGATTAATTGCTGAATATAAGCTGACCGCTGGAGCCACCACGGCTGACTGCAGCGCAGCTAACTAATTAGTGTACGTACTCCGTGGACTGCACTATAGCAAGATTGTTATAACGACTAGATAATATCAAAGAGTGAATATAGTGGGTCCAGATCAAAACAGCAAGCAGGTGTGTTGAACACCCACGGCAATATCCTCGGTTGAGCTTCAATCACCACTGCAACTCCCACTGCAACTACTTCATCTCCACGCTGGCGTTCGCACTCATCGACAACGGCGTCATGGGGGCCAGACCAGCCCGCATCTCCGCGTCCTCCATCGTCAACATGGCATTCTTCCCGCTCGCAATGCCAAATCGCCGCTTCATGGCCTTCCACGACTCGATCAACACCAGGTACATCACCATACACGCGATGACGATCCCCCATTCCTCCTCGATCAGCGTGTGCTTGAACACAGCGTGGTTGATTACAGGAAGATAGATCACCGGAAACGCGATCACAAATCCCGCCACGACAGCCCAGAAAAGGAACCGGTTCTTCCAGATGGAGTGGAAGACGGATAGTTTGCTGGGGTACTTGTCGGGGTCGAGATTGAACAACGATCGAGAGAAATGCTTGACTTCCCACGCCGTGATCAGCAAGAGAAAGGTCAGAGTGGCGTAGGTAGTTGCTCGCGCGCGGAACACTACCTCACAGTCGGCGAACCATCCTTCATTGCACTGAGTGCCCATGTCGGACTGGCCGGAGTGGATGCCGTACACCACGCTCACAAAGGCGACCAGACACAGAGATCCCATGAATGTCCCGTATATCATCTTGTCCACGATAAGCTCGCGCGTGAACACGCCGACCTTAAGGTCATGCGGAGGGCGGTACATAATATCCGGCTGGGATTCTTCCAGTCCCAAGCCCAGGGCCAGGAATGAGGAGGTGACGAGGTTGGCCCAGAGAATCTCCAATGGCGACAATGGAAACACCGAGTTGCCTTCCCGATCTTTGAACGCGAGAGCAATCAGCAGGAGAATTACTTGGGCAATATTTGAAATAAGGAGATGCATCAGGAACTATGATCATTAGTACAACTTCTAGCACGATTCTCAATCACGAACCTTCTGAATATTATCAAACAAGCGTCTTCCTTCCTCGACAGCGCTGACAATGGAAGCAAAGTTATCGTCCGTCAGGACCATATCTGCGGCTTCTTTCGCCACATCGCTGCCATTCTTTCCCATTGCAATGCCCACATCGGCGCGTTTCAGAGCCGGAGAGTCATTGACACCATCTCCAGTCATTACGCAAAACGCCTGGCGGCGGTGCATGGCTTCCACCATCCGAACCTTCGTAGTAGGACTGCACCGTGCGATGACCAGCGGCAGTTGCTCGATGGCATCAATCTCCGCGTCCGACATCCGGTCGAAGCTCTCGGCGGCCATCACCAACCGGCTGGCCTTTACGTTAGAAATGGGATCGAGAATACCAACTTCGGATGCAATGGCAGTTGCGGTTCGGATATGGTCCCCGGTCAGCATATGCACGGTTATACCAGCCATCTGGCACTTTCGCACCGCGGCAGCCGTCTCGACGCGGGGAGGGTCGTATAATCCAACGAGACCGCCGAATTTTAGGCCCGATTCGGCCGTCTCCCGATGAGCCACTTGATCCTCGTCACCAATTGGTGTCATTTTGTAAGCGATGCACAGAATCCGAAGACCTTCTCCAGCCATGCGGTCTGCGGTTTCTTGGATGTGCGCCTTAGCCTCTTCAGAGACGTTGAGTCGAGGGATAATGGCTTCAGGAGCACCCTTCATGTATGTCTCGTTGAGACCTGCTGCTGTATTTCGATACACCACTGACATCCTCTTTATGGAGGAGTCGAAAGGATATTCGATGTGGAGCTGGACATTCCGCTCCTGAAGAATGTTCGGTTTCCCCATGCCGAACCGCATTGCAAGAACATGGAGAGCGATCTCAGTCGGCTCGCCCACAGCCGCCCAGGTGCCTTCGATGACCCCTGTAGGGTTGTCGCCGGAGGTAATGGACTGCGCGTCGTTTTGAACGACAGACAGATTGCACAATGCAATGGCCGTGAGGAAGGTATGTAGGGCTCGGTTCTCTTCGAGTCGGTTGGGCTGCCAGTCCACTTCATCGATTCGAACCACTCCACTCGTAGGATCATAGGGATTCATTGTTTGGTGGACTGTCAGGGTACCGACGTCAGGGATCCAGGCAGTACGTGCGATCATTTTGCCTTGAGTAAGCGTGCCTGTCTTGTCAGAGCAGATGTTGGTGACTCCTCCAACAGCCTCTAAGCACTGTAGTTTCCGCACAATAACGTTCCGTTTGGCCATGGATTTCGTGCCGACGGCTACAGTAATCGTCAGGACGGCGATCAGTGATTCGGGGATAACCGCCACGGCCACACAGATCCCGTAGATGAGCACCTCGCCTTGAACGTCCCATTTACTAGCGGAGAACACGATGATGGCAAGCAGAATCGCGAGTGCAAAGAGAAGCAGTGCAAACTTGCTTAGCTTCACTTGCAATGGCGTCCCCACCAATCCCAACACCTGCTTACCAGACGAGATAGAGTGCTGCAGGAAACGGATGACCGGGTTGGAGCTACTGCTATCTCCGGTGTCCTGAAGCAGCTGTGCAATCTTCCCAACTTCCGTCGTCATCCCTGTTGCGGTGACGATCCCGGTCGCTCTGCCCTGAGTAGTGCTACACCCGGAATATGCCATATTCGTGCGATCGCCTATAGGCATGTCCAGCAAGGACATGGTGACGTGGGGTGTCTTTGTTACCGGTAGGGATTCGCCGGTCAAGAGTGCTTCGTCCATCGAGATGTTCATGCCATCTATCAGTCGCAGGTCAGCCGGAACGATGTCGCCCACGGCGAGTTGCACGATATCTCCGATCACAAGAGTTTCAGCCTTGACAGAAACCACATGGCCGTCGCGCAGCACTTTACACACTGGTGCAGTCAACCTGTGCAGCGACATGATTGTCTTTTCGGCACGATAGTCCTGGACGAACCTATCATGAAGAATTAGATAGGTCGAAAATATGTTGGATTGGTCCTTACCCGACGACGATATTGAGGAGGATGACGGCGGTGATCACTCCTCCCTCAATGTAATCATGGATGCCAAATGACAACGCCATGGTTATGACAAGAACCTACATACTAGGGTTAACATGGGGGTATGATGATCACTGTGGAGGGAGGTGCATCATGGGTAAGTAGCATACTAAGGTCAGACTGTTGGAAACTTGCCTCAGCAGTATTTTCCATATCGATATGCCCTCCATCTCCTTGACCCGGTTCGCTCCATACAGAGCGAGACGAGTGGCGGCTTCGGGAGTCGACAAGCCATGGCTTGGGTTGATTAGCCACACAAACAGACAGAAGTATGGGTGTTCAAGGTGAAATGAACGTACTCGATGTCAACTCCCAGAAGGGTAGCCAGCTGTGCGGAATCAAAGGTGTGGGCATGGTGGGATACAGTCCCAATATCTTGCTGGGGAAATTCTCCTGGATAGCCCTGACGGTCGAACTTGGGTTTCGCTGAAAGAGATAACTCTCCGGTCTTTTCGGGGTCGTGATGTAAATTTACATCCCTGGAATTAATCGGTTGTGAATACTGTTCCTCCGTAGAAGCACATATAGGAGGTTCCGTCGATTCCTCGACATCAAGGGGAGAAATGTCTGTGCCCATTCAATTAAGAGTTGGAGGAAGCGGAGAAGGCGATGAGGTAATGACCTTGAGGTTCCAGAAGCCAGAGGTCCTACCACAAAGATATCTACAGGTAATAGAATAGTGAGGTTGAAGTTAGTGCGTACCTCGTGAACAGATCTGATACTTATAGTGACCCCGAACATCACGTCCGGGGCATCACGTCAAGACCCATCGGCACAGCGTGAGGGGCTGCCATGGCTGGGCTATTGTCAAGGCCGCATATAATTGGGGTTCCGGATCGTTATCTTGGCCGATTTCATTGCACCACCAGGATTTCGGTCACCGGGAAACGTGACTCGTGAAAGGATGTCCCAAAGTCGAGGCCACTAGTGGCTTGGGTCGGGGGCAGGGCTGCTCGGATTGGCGCGACGAAGTCCGGGGAATGGCTAGGCGGAGATGGTACTTGTGTACGCTGGAAGTGTATCCTTGTTGTAGTCCATGTTGGCATCCACCTGAATGACCTAGCCTCGATCTGATTAGTCTTCTGCATCTGACTCTGCCCATCGTGGCCATCCTTGTCGCTCGGTAGTTGCAGGCATTCTTCCTCCCCCACTCGCTCTCGGCAACGTGGCTGTGCGTCTTGGGCTTGTCCATGAAGTGGTAGGGAGACGGATGTTTTTGCCGGTTGTATTGAAAGTCTCGTGCTTTAGGAATGGCGGTTGGTGAGCTGTTACCCGGGTTCTTCCTATTTGCATATGCAGGGCGTTGCTTCGCCGCTGTTATATATTATTCGTAACAATGCGCATGCGTACACACGAGTGTCCGACGACAGCTATTGATTCACTGACCGGATTTCATGTGCTTCTTCTGTGGAAAAGCTACTCCGGTTCGTATTCCTTTTCACAATCTGGCCGTGGTCTGTACTTGACGTGCCTCACATGAGACAAGTGCGTTCTAGGCATGTAGAACGGCCCGACGTGGACAACGCGACAAACAGGTTATGCATGTGGTCGCGGTGGGGATTATGGACGAGATGAATTATCAGATGATCAAAGAATGTACCAATTGCTGGTTTCTCCAGACTGAAGTCCACCAGAGGGACATGGAGAGAGACAGAGAGAGAGAGCCGGAGAGGAAGTAGAATGCGGAGACGGTGTACCTCTGGTGACGGCCAATCAGCGGGAAGCCCGCACAGGACCGCTTCCGCCAAAAATCTCAGCTTCATCAACATTCTCCTTCTCTTTCACTGTCACCCGATCGCAATTCTGCTGCCCAACTCCCTGTTCCATTCCTCATCCGCTTCCTTTACGGGATCCTAACTACTGGTCCTTCATACTCTCTCCTCCACTGCCAGTCCACTCCCCGTGCAACGATGGTGGCACCGACCGCCTCTCTCACTCCCCTCTCCCGTGCCGACGGCTCGGCCTCGTACCAGTGCCCCGCGACCGGTGCTAATATTCTGGGGTCGGTCAATGCACCGGTTGAGCTTCCGGGTCGCCGGGATGCTCTGAAACCCGAAGAAGCTACCGTGGAGGTTTTCGTGAAGCCGGGTACCGCACCGGGCGGGGTGGGCGAGCGCTATGTTGAGGGGATCATCAAAACCATGTTGGGACGGGTGATCCTGGGTCGCGAGAAGGGTTACGCGAGACGGGGTGTTGTCCTCACGCTGGCGATTGTGGGAGGAGATAGCGTGGGAAGGGGTGATTCGGTGAGTGGTTTTCGTCCCCTGTTGGATTCCCCTGCTGGATATCCGTAGCTGATCGAGTTTTCTTTCGTAGTATTTGACATTGCTCCCGGCCCTATTGCAAACATCCCTCCTCGCCCTTTTGTCGGCCGCAGTTCCGTTGTCCATGACATTTTCTGCAACAGTTCTCGGAGTGAACCCGTCCGGCGACCTGATTCGTGACCCGTCGGTGAAGGAAGCGGCTGTCGCGACCTCCCTACATGCCCTTGCCTTCACGTCGAAAGGGCATTTGCTGTTGAACGAGAGTCAGGGTGCGTTCGATTTTGACACGTGGGAACGGGTGCGCCAGCGTGCGGCAGCCATCTGCCACGGAACTATGGCGACCACCGATGGAGATGTTGCAATGGTCGAGGACGTGGATGGTCAGCCTCTGGAAGGCACTGTACGGGAGCTGGTGGAGGAGAAGTTCCATCAAGACTACGCCTGGAAGATCGACGCGGCATGATCGTCATTAATACCACGACGAACGGTGCGACAACCCGCTGGAGTCGAGTCAACGTTCCCCGTCCGGACGCGAACCATTTGGATTATGACATCCTGTAGCCGATTTTCACTCGGATACGCTCAGTGCCTACCGTTGGAGCCCTTCGGAGCATGGGATGTCATGGCGCAGGAGTCACGAGAAGTCTCCGACATCTAGCAGGCAATCAGCGTGCGTACGGAGTATCCGGGCTGCTTATGGGCTCTGCGATTTTCTTTTTTTAGAGCGGACTGCATGAGACCGAGCGTACAGAACCAAGGACAGAGCGGGGATCAGTCTGACATGGATGCGCCCGGGTCTGATACGAAGGAGTTTATCCGTCCAACCGGGTCATCTATCGGGTGCAGGAAAAGCATGCGGTTGATCTTAGGGGATATCTGCGAAGAGAACAAACAAATACAGGGGAGGGGAAGGGCAAGAGAAAAAAAAAAAAGAAACGATACAGACAAACATACAATCGAGGACAATCGGCCACCACTGGGAGAGGGTGATCAACGTGGCTTGAGACAATCGAGGTTCCTTGCAGCAGCAGATGGTGATGCTGAAGAATAGTAGGTTCGGATTAATATCACGGCGACGAGGTTGCCTAATACTTCAGTAGAAATAGTATTTAGACATGCAGAAGTGGAGTGAATGTAGAGAAACACGCAGTCTTCCAAATGAGGAAATGTAGAATCGAATCCTTTCGAACAACAATAATAAGACTAATCAACAATTAACTGCCGGCCAAATGCCTCGTTACATCCGAGTTCGGCTGTGGGTAAGACGGACTTAAAGGAATTAATGGATCGTCCTTCCCCGCTGGTCCCGTTCTTCTTCTTTCTCCTCGTATAATTTCTTCTGCTTCTGCTTCTGCATCTGCCATCATCATCACCACCTCGAAACAGCCACGCTGTCCATGGCTTCATCCCACGCCACGCCGGGCTCCGTGCAACGTTCATCCATCAGCGCCATTACGATAGAGCCCTCTGCCTCTGATCCACCGTCGACCTCGACCACAACGCCTCTGTCACCTCTGTCAGCGTCATCATCATCGGTCTCGCCGTCCTCCGGGGCCCCACTATCAGATCCGCCTCTTGCGCTGCTTCCATCTCCCTCCACCTCCACCTCCACGTCCACTCCTTTCCCTTCCCCTTCTTCCTCCTCGTCTACCGTCGGAACTGCCCTGCTTCGCGACTATGCCAGTCATATAGATCCTTCGCAACCCCCCAACGAGGTCCAAGCGAGCGAGTCCGCTCGGGGACCTTCCGACTCCTCCCCGTCGCCCGGCACGTTGAACCCGTCCAAACCACCATCGGATACACCTGCCGACGAGCCCGGCGTGCCCTCGTGGCCTACATCGTCTTTGCGCCCATTTCGCGCCGCGACCGCTCTCACGGGTCATCAACGCAAGGCCTTATCTACCGACTCGATCCCCCGACAGACCATCATGAAGGCACTGGCGTCGCGTCCCTCCCTGTCGAGCGCCACCAACAACTCCAACCACAGTAACACTCCCCCTAACATGCCGCTGGCGGCCTCCTTGGGGCTGCGCAACACTCCTAATACCTGTTCGAGTTCGCCGGACGAAATGGACCGTCGCCTAAGTACCACGTCGCAGAAACTGTCGAGCGCACTGTCCAACCTTCAGCTTGGCCATGATCGCACATCGCGGCTGATCATGCAATCGCCGTGCTTCTTCCATCAGCGCTTTGACGACGCGGTCAATATCCAGAAGGTCCTTGAGGAAATCACAGATGATGAGTGGCTGTCGCATTCGCGCCTCGTCCAGACTGCGACCGGCGTCCGGGAGGTGTCCAAACAGCTGCAGCGCCGACCCATCAAACGGGCCGTGCGGAATGTCATGATTGTGACGAAAGCGCGTGATAACAGCCTGGTACATTTGACGCGCGAACTCGCCGAATGGCTTCTTTCTACGCCGCGGTATGGAAATGATCTAGGCGTCAACGTTTACGTCGACGCCAAATTACGGAATTCGAAGCGCTTTGACGCGCAAGGGCTTTTAGAAAAGGAGCCCCGATTCCAAGACATGCTTCGCTACTGGACTCCCGACCTGTGTTGGTCATCGCCGGAGAAGTTCGATCTCGTCCTTACGCTAGGTGGGGATGGAACGGTGCTCTTCACGTCCTGGCTCTTCCAGCGCGTGGTGCCGCCCATCCTGTGCTTCTCCCTCGGAAGCTTAGGGTTCCTGACGAATTTCGAGTTCGAAAATTACAAGTCGCATTTAAACGCCGTGATGGGAGACGTGGGGATGCGGGTGAATTTACGCATGCGCTTTACATGCACTGTGTTCCGGAAAGACCGGAGTAAAGGGGCGGACGCGGATGCCGTGGAGGAGGGTGAGCAGTTTGAGGTGTTGAATGAGCTCGTCATTGACCGAGGTCCATCGCCCTACGTGTCCAACCTGGAGTTGTATGCGGACAACGAGCTCCTTACTGTGGTTCAAGCGGATGGCTGCATATTTTCCACGCCGACCGGTATGTACCGACGCCCCTGCCGATCCGGAATGTAATTGACTAACTGTGCTAGGCTCGACCGCGTACTCCCTCTCCGCGGGTGGCTCATTGATCCACCCTTCCATCCCGGGGATCCTTCTGACCCCGATCTGCCCTCACACATTATCCTTCCGCCCCATGGTACTATCCGACTCGTTGTCGCTTCGGATTGCAGTCCCCCCAGGGTCTCGGTCCACTGCATACTGCTCGTTCGACGGCAAAGGGCGCGTGGAACTCCGTCAAGGGGACTATGTGACTGTCGAAGCCAGCCAGTATCCGTTCCCCACGGTCGTCTCCGGCAATGGCGAGTGGTTCCAGAGTGTGCAGCGCGCACTGCGATGGAACACCCGCGGTGCTGTCCAGAAGAGTTGGTACCGTGATCAAGGCGATCTCCCCGACGACGATGACGACGAGGAATGGGACATTGACCCCGATGCTGGGCTCACCGGCACCGACAGTGGATTCGGACCGAGTGAAGACGGCGAGTCCGGCTCGGCCAGCCCGATGAAACGCCAAATGAGCCTGCTGAGCATGTGATAGCTCTACATTTTCTATATACCATTTTCGCACCGGCTGTGTGTTTTTATTGCTTGCATACTTTAGATTTTATACTTTGGACATTCGCTCCGCGAGACTGGCGGGGTGAGCTTTTGGCGTTTGGTTTGTATACTTGGATGGGGTCATTCGTTTCGGTTATAGCGATGTTATAGATTATTGGGATCAGTCTCACATATGTCACAATACAGACTTGACTTTCTAGAATCAATGTGACCTTCACTATTTGGATGAGGCCGCCTTAATAAGGGCGCTCAGGGGATCGCTTACATACTTCCCAGGCTTCTGGAAAAGGGGATCTGAGATCTGCCACTCATGGTATTCTTAGTTCAATCAGCATTAAGAGAGATGTCGGCAATATGAACAGTAACAATCCGTTTCAGTTCACACATCATTAGGAACGGAAGACGACCTACTGCACTTATCATCGCATACAAAGGCAGCCAAACAATAGATCAATGTGTATTGCTCAGCATTAGAACAATCTTAAAAATTTAGCAAGTGTTTGTTGAGCGACTTCGTAATGATCTGCGCCTTAACCCCCTTCGGATACCCATTGCCCAGCTATCCCCATACTTACAAGACTGGCAGATCTGTTCTTCCGCCATTTCTATCAGGGGGTCCATGTTGCTGAAGAAAGGGAGCTTTCGCCAACGCATCTCCTTGGATCTCCCACACATGCTTGCCCAATACGGCTAGCCTAGGGCCAAACTCCTTCACAAAAAGATCGGCATCTTGGTCATCCATATAGAGCATTTCCCGGTACTCCTCATCAGTCCCGAACGTTGCAATGTCCCACATTCTTTTCCACTCCCTAATCGCTGTGGTGGCCTCCAAACAATCCTTCCGAATGTTCGTTGCAAGCATGTAAAAAGAGGACCGTTTAGCATGAAACCTCGTATGCTTGAACAGTTGTACCGAAGCAAATTGCTCGAATGTATATAGTAGCCGCGCGCTTGCTGGTGCCTCGACTTTGTGAAGAAGCATAATCATAGATCCCCCTGGCCTTGTATGCTCCAGTCCGAGGGCGAGCTGTGTCAGACTCAGCCTCCTTGCTTCACGACTCTCACGGTATGTAGCCCTGGGATGTTCCCGAAGAACCTGACCGTCACATATAACTAGGTCGAATGCTTGTTCTGCAGTGAACTGCCGAGGAAGGAACTTTCCAGCGTCAGGGTGCTCGTTGGGGATCCCAAAACGGCCCATATCCTGAGCTAACATAGTGATATCAAGGAATTTAAGAGAGATATCGGGGCTCCTTTGTAGAAGGACGTTGTGCCCCCCTTCACGCCTCGGTAGGCTGAACCCAACGGCGCGGGCTCCAGGATTACATTCCAGTGCTGTTGCGAGGAAGCCGCCCGGTGCCATACACATGTCGAGGATAATTGGTCGAATGCTATTGATGCGGAAGATATTGGTTACCCGGTGCATGTCTCGTCCTATCCTTTTCATCATGTTGAAGAATTGCCAAGCTGTCTTCTTGTCGGCATGATCGGCGACTTGACGCTGCCTCTCAAAGAAACGGTCACCCTCCGGATTTTCCCAGCCCTGTGGAGCGGATAAATTAGTATAGTGTCCTTCATAAACGATTCCTCACCATGACCTTCTGCCGAAGTTCCCACAGCCGTTGAAACTCTGGAACCTCATCTCTTAGGTAGCGGACGATAGCCTGACGGAGATTCTGGGCGTTATGAGTGGCAAAAGGGGGTGTTTCTTGATTAATAGCCATGGAAGAAACACTCAGTGGCGGACTGTTGACGACAGGGTCGAAGCCTGACATCTGGTTTGATGGTGACTGAGTGGTTGAAGACATGCCAGTCACTGTCACGTAGATATTGTGGTGAAAGCGTGAGTTCTAGGCCCCTAGGGGGATACTGTATTATGTATATCCTAATGCTAAAGTTATGTTGTCAGTCAATGTATGTCTTCATATAGATAGTATCTGCGACTCTCGGATTTATGTCGCGCTGACGTGGCAGTGGCGTTACTATGCGACAACGTGGCTTATGATAGTTGGGATGACTATCAGGATACCCCGCGGGACCTGTATTGGATGGGTAGTCATGATCAAACACGGCTCTCTATTCTGATTTGGTGGACGTTTTGGATCTATTAGCCAACGGAGGGCGGTGATAATCCCTCTAGGCGCATTGATATTGATAGTTGATAGAACTGCCCAAGAAAATATCAGTGTCAGAGAACCAAGAGAAAATGAAATCCAATCTCGTCACTTGACGGGGGATAGTTAAGGCGATGAAGCTGATCCTTTCGTCTGCTTTTAGAGCTCAAAGGTACTCGGTATTCATAGCCAAAATCTCTCTAAGTCAGGGGGTATAGATGCCCCTCGCCCAGGCTGTAAGCTGTCAGACACTAGCAAAAACGGCGTAAACCTCTAAGCAGCTTTGCATAGTCCCAAGTTTGTTGATCCGCCCATAACTTAGCCATCCACCTTCCTAGGTTGGCAGCACCGGAATACAGATGTTGAACGTCTTAGCTGGGGACGACGCTAGTCTATATTGCCGATGAAGCTGGGAGGTGGTACTACATTGGCAGTACCTCTTAGCCATCGGCTTTGGGAAAGTGACAGTAAATAGCATGGTACATGCTAGGTAATAGTATCGACTTTTGTTTCTTCGGCTTCTTTAGGGTAAAGAGGTTAAGGAAGAACGTAGGCTCGCGCAAGTACGAGCAGATGCAGATAAGAGGTAATCTTATATCAGATATTTGATTAAATTTCTAGTACCTACAGAGGCCAATGCATCAAAGCGAAAACTTGACTATGCGGAAGCTGTCCGATAGATACTATCCCTCGAGTCTCATCCACAGCGGAAGATAGAGTGATGTTATATAAGTAGACACAGCAAAGGTAGGAATGGAACAGGATACGTCCCCATGGCTTGCATGTACCATCAAGAACCACTCTACGCCCAGCCTACAGGCGCCATCGCCATGTGTCTTCCAACACCAGTGTAATCAGCCTGCAAACAAACGTTGATCCGATCTTCCACAGCTGCTTCAACCTTTGCTTTCCACCTCCATCCTAGTTTAGCATGATAAGTCTGCCACAACCTCGGTAGTATCTGAACATCCTGAGCACAGTATTTGACGATATCCTCTGATAGTGGACGATGATTGAAGACATCGTATGAGCCTCCTCTTTCAGGCGCAAAGAGCATCCGCCCTCTGTCTTTGGCGCGCTTCCATTCTATAGCCTCAGCCATCGTCAACCCGGCATCACGCTCGATACACCTGGCTAGACCATTAAGGCACCGCCTGGAGAAATTGCGCGTTGCGAGTTCGAGCAGCTGAATGTCATGGATTCCCGCGAGCCGAATGGAGAAATGATGGTATAAGGCGTCGGAATCATTGCGGACGTCAAAGAAAGCCTTTTGAATGTGTGCAGATTCAAGTACCATTTTGAAAGTTGTGCCACTTGCAGAGGGAGTGGTAAAGGCTAACTGGCCGAGGGTGTGAACGTCAATAAGGTAAGTTCGATTACGAGGAAGAAGAAAGACTTGTATAATCGAGATTGATCCATGACGAGATAGGTTTATGCCCTCGATATCGATGTACAGAGAAGGCGGCTCATTTGGTAGGTTGTTGAAGAGGTCCACAAGTTGGCCGATTGCGGCAACAGTATCTACCACGGCTGGTCCGGCAGACTCCATAGTCGAATGTGTAGAGAGAGTAGATAGAGTAGATAGAGCGAGACAAAGGATACTGAGCTCTGTAAAGCCATCTAGACGGAGGATAAGGCGAGTTTATAAGCCCATAAACGATACACTATAGAAGCTCCAATGTTTCTACTTCACGACCGGAGAAACTGTGTCTACTGTGCCTCCCAACAGTATCCCTAGTTACAGTGTTGCTCCTCATGCCGATAGGCGCCCAGAATCCGCCAACTGCTGAAATTGAGGCCTACCAGGCCGAATGAAAAGGTTGATGGTCTATAGGAGGGGTGTTCCCCTACCTCGGACAATGCGGCCGAAGCAAGCCACGCTCCACTTTTGAGGCCTACCAATACAACCAATGTTATCATTGGTTGGCTCACTACTTAACCCTTTTACCCTTGGAACTATGCCATAAACGTCGCATGACCAAAATCGAAAATGAGGCCTACCATTGTACTAAGCCCCGATGGTTAAGGCTCGTTATCAGCACCAAAACATCTATATATACTCTTGCCGTCCGGTCAGAAACATGGACTTCTTTCTCTCTTCCCTCCCACAGGAGCGGCTCTCGTGAGAGCCGCCGCTTCGGCCACTCATTTACAACACCTTCCCGGCTTTGTCCATTCCTTTATCCAGTATTCGTGTGGTTTCTTTCTTTCCCTCCTTGTTTGTCTTTCTCCCTCGTTTCCCTGGTGCCAGTTTCAATCCCTCATCGCCGAGGGTCAGCTCAAGTGCTTGACAATCTCAGGCCGCCGCAGCCTTAATCTCCCCCCTTCAAGTCAGGATCTCGAGCTCTAGCCAATCAGGATCCAACGAGCCTTTACATCTACATCTACAGTATCAGTTTGTTAACCCTGAATGGCTCGACAATCGGCTTCCTGGCCCTTTGCCCAGCTTTCCGGCACCTGAACAGTCCAACTCCTTGTCCTCGGCGATCGTATCCTCTCCACCTCCCTGCACCTCTACGAGTCTTGCCTTCTGCTCTCCTACTGAAGCTTGCGTCACATCGCCCTGCCTTGAAAACGAAGCATCTCCTCTTCGCGATCACAACCAGGGTAATGAAGCGCCGTCAAGTTGTTTTCGCTGCTCCACGTGCAACAAAGGTTTTTCTAAACGACACCAACTCAAGTGGGTCATAACCATGCTTCCCACCCATCTTGCTTTAACTTGGAAGAAGTTAGCTTACCGAGTGCAAGTCGACATGTCAGGCAGCATACGAAGCCTTCCAAATGTACTGTGGATGGCTGCGGAATGGAGTTTGCACTCGAGAAAGACCTGGGTCGGCACCGCAATGCAAAACACCCCGAAGTGGTGGAGGGCTTTGTTCCTCTCCACTGTCCATTTGAACGGTGTAAGTACAGTGAAGGAACGGGCCGTGGCTTTTCGAGAGCAGACAACCTCAATCGGCACATTAAAACGGTACATGCTAGGAATGGGGAGCCTTGATCTATTTGCTAGTATATCACATAGCGCTCTGTGGAAAGAAACCATGTTAACCCGCCTTATTACCTGTAGAGTAAACTTTAGGATTTATCGCCGGCTAAGGCACAGCGGCAGTTTCAAGCTAAGGGCTTTCTTCTCGTTCCATTCTTATTTTTATAGTGCATGGCGCAGCAAAGTTTCTCTCGGCTGGAGTGTTTATGGCACATCGCCCACGACCTCTGGTCTAGTTCCTCCAACCTCTTAGGCGTTAGACTGCATGCGTAAGCCCATCAAAGACTACCCCCGCCAACTATCTCGACCTTAGAGCTACAGATACGATAGATATACTACTCCTATGTCGGAATTTATATGATAGTAAGCAAAGCCAACAAAAGGAAGATTTATTACATTAACACTAATTGCACTCATGTAGAGTTATAAGCAGACGGGGACTCGTCCAAACAAAACCCCATCCGGCACCAGAAACCTTGGCCATGTGGGAGAAAGAGAACCAGCAAGTTATTCAAAGAGTTAGCCATCGACCGTCCTTGGAAAATCAAGTACATAGGTGGTTAGATGTTGTATTGGACAGGGTTACATAGATACTTCGGAGGAGTTAAGATCATTTTCTGGGTGTGCAGTCTCCGCTTGGCTGAGAGAGATTGTGGTTGGTTTATCCTCTACCACAGGTATATAGTGTGACCAAGTCTTAACACCCCGGCTTCTGGGCGAGGCGTATGTTAAAGACCTCGAACATACTGTCTCTAAGCTAAGGTGCAACTCGATATCTCTCAGACAACCTGTCATTTCCATGACCTTCCTCTAAAATCCAGTTGACGCATCCTATCATTCTGCTCGGAGGGTGTTGTAATGAGAAGGCAGGTCTCTCCAATCTTGATATCTCTCGGGATAGACTGCCAGCCAATCCCTAGGGTGACTTACACCACAGTGTAATCAACGAGGAGGGAGGGTGCATGTCTTCTTCTTGAGACAAGAATGATGCCTAGGTAAAGCTGGTATTGGTGTGATCAACATGGGCCGGGATTTCCACCAGCCCTCTCTCCTCCTTGATCTTCCACTGCATAGACCTCAAGAGATGGTATACCACTGAGAGAATGGGCATCTTCACCCCCCGAGCCGTTCCCTCGCGCAGTGGCTCACCAACAATATGCTCGAACTCGGTAAACCGCCTCTGTAGGAGGCATGGGTTAGCACATGTTCTCAGAACTCTGCGAGCGAACAAAATCGCCGGGGCAGCTCACATTACGAATGTCAACCTGCATGCTCGGCGGGTTATACATAGTGACAGGATCGAGGGCGATCATAAAATCGACCAGCTCCGCCGGCAGCTCATGCCCACAAGCCTTTGCAGCCGCGCGAATCTCCTCCATCGCCGGCCGCACCAGATTCTCCACAGCCCCGTCGGCGATCTGCATCCGCCCGGTGTCGAGGTCCGTAATGGCGCACAGCGAATTCAGACACGCATTGTAGAGCAGCTTGCGCCAGCGGGTGAACCCCACGTCTGGCTGGTACTCGCACACACACTTGCCCCCGGCGGCGTAGATATCGCAGAATTCCCGCGCTTCGCGGTCCTCGACGGCCGGGTCGAGGTGAGGGTTGCGAAAGGCGCCGACGAACAGCTTGTCGCCGTCTTCGTGGAGGATCTCGGCGGGAGAGAGCTGGTGGCTGCCGCAGAAGCTGGTGCCCGAGAGGATGACGTTCTGAGGGAATGCGGCGCGCAGGGGCTTGTCGATGTTGAGGCCGTTCTGGATCAGCACGATCACGGTGTATCCTGGGGTGATGGCTGGGCGGATCAGTTCTGCGACGGTGGGGGGGATGTCGGCGTAGTTCTTGGTGGTGCAGAGGACGTATTTGTATGGTTGGATGTTGTCTTTTGCGACGTCGGGGATGTGTTTGAGGACTGGAATTTGGGTTACTTATGGTCATGGTGGTGTAGGATGATTGCATACCCGTGCTTGGTTTGAAGCCGTTGACGATGCCGTGGTCGACAGACCTGATGGTAAATCCCTTCTGGATCACGACGTCGTAGTTGGACCGGAGGACGCCTGTTACTGCGGCGCGGCCACCGGTCTCCAGGTTGAGGGCGGAGATTGTACCAATTCCTCCCATTCCGACCAAGAGGACGTTTGCTTTGGGGTTCATTTTGGCGGAGTGTTGGCTTTCTACGAGTTAAGGTAAGAAGACAGATTTTGTGAGATATTCGCCAACCTGTCCAAGGCCCGCGATATATAAGTAGTTATGAAGCTCCTATAGTGGAGGTCTCTCATCTCCGACTGCTCACTGCGGCCATCGTGAGGGGTAAGGAAGCTGATAACGGCCTGCGGGAGAGAAAATGGCAGGTTTCCCCTGATGGCCGGTCGTTACTAGGAAAGTCTTCCCGTCGTTATATGGAGCTCTTCTAGCAGACTTGCACCTTACTAGGTATTTTTGGTGACCGCGAGATGTATTTTCAAAGTCATGTTAAGCGCCGAAAAGATATCCGAACATTTCATTCAGCACTGTCCAAAGTGTAGTCGGCACCAACGCAGATTCCTAGTTTTGATTCCAAGGCACAGGATATGCCAGCATTGTGGGAATGGCTCTTTAAGAGTTTTTATTTGAGTACAATGGTCTACTTACTGTGGTTCATGTTGTCCGCATTGGATGCAAGGCGATATATTCTACATCATCGCACCCGTATTTTGCTGTAAATTAATATTCAAATAACTCCAGTCCGTCAACACTGTTCATAACCATGCTGGATGCTATGAAGCTGCTTTGGTTTTCATAAAAAAAATTTACCATTGCATCCCTCAGTCTCCATCTCAATGATATGTCCCCTTCATCTACACCAAGCCAACAATGACAATGTAATCCATATGCTGCAACTTCTTCTCATCCTTCATCTGCTGCCGTTGTCCCCGCCTGTCCATCTTTGAATTGAGCCTCCTGTCCAGCTGGTATCTCTCGGACTCAAGCTGCATCAGCGTTTGCGACTGGTTCTGGCCATATCGGCTCTCGTGACGAAGCCGCTCACTGGCGCGGACCAGCCTTCGCCTCTCCTGGTCGATGGCTTCAAGACTGGCATCGGAATCACTCGCATCGCCAGCGTGCCGGTGCGTCGGATAATCTCCATAGTATCCGGCACGGGCATACGGCGTCGGCTCCTCGTAGCCCCTGTCGGGTCGACCCTTGCGCCTATCCCGCCGGTCTTGCTTTTCCATTGCCCGTCGCTCCCGCTTATCCTGTTTGTCCTGGGTCCGCTGGTGCTTGCGGAGCTCCTTCGACTCTGTCTTCTGCGCCGTTTTCTCAAGTTGCTTTGCGGCAATCTTATCCAGCATCCCCGCCTGCTTTGTCGGAGGCGGCACATCTATAGTAAGAGGAGAGACGCACGGCCCCAACGCAGCCATGCGCCGATCGCGCAGTGTGATGCAGCCGGTGGAAGGGTTCACGGGAGCGAGCGGCGGCGCGTTCCGGGGGAACCCAACCAGGCCCACGAGCTCGTCGTCCTTCTTGATCGAGGCCTGCAGCCCGCGCGGGCCAAAGTATCGTTCGTTCACGGCCTCGAGGAACTTCTTGGTCCGGATTTTCGACACGGCGGCCGTGCCCACCCCCGCGGCAACCTGAATCCCCGTGCCAGCGATGGATGCCCAGTGCGAGGGGACCATTGAAACCGCCATGCCGGCTGCGTTCACGGCGGACAAAGCCGGCGAGCCGGCCTGAGCCACGGAGAGATTGTCGACGAATTCCAGAAAGTCCGTGATCTGGACATCATGGTTGCGCAGGACAGGACTGTAGGCGCGCAGAAACGGGCCGGGAGGCTTTAGGGGATTGTTAGGGGTAACCCGAGGGATTACAACGGGTCTCTGTGCTATGTTAGATGGTGGGGTCTCTCAGGCACAGAGAGTACGGATTCAACATGCCTGGAGACGGGCGCGTTGCAGTGAATGATATGACGGGACCGGTGGGATCCATCGCAGAGTGGATTCGACGAACTTTTCCTCCTCGCGGAGTTGGCTCTCGGAGATACGTTCGTCCTGTCGAGCAGGTGGGCTGTGGAACTCCTGATATGGAGGCGGCGGTGGTTGAGCGGCAGGGTAGGATTGCCGGTATTCAGGGCCATAGGAGGGGGCCCACTGTTGATAACGGCCATACATTGTGCTTGCAAGACCAGCAGCTGGGAATGGGTCCAGGGCCATGCGTGCCGTGGACGGATAGGAGATGATGGCCTCCCGAGCGTCGTTTTATACAAGCTACTACGTCTACCTGGATTGATGGGTGCCTACAGGTACGCTTGATCAAAGTGTACACCTCCGACGTCGATCGCATGCCAGCAGCAACTACTCCGGGCTCTAGATCGACCCACCAGTGGCTGTGGTACGGGGCAGGTGGCGGACGACAGCCCTTGTGACCTGACGACGGTCATGCCATGTCATCAACGACTTCACATTGCTGACTCTGACAACAGTTATTGGCTACTGATAGGAGACTGGTTCGAACCTAAAATAAAAGCTTGTCTACGAGGATATTGAATGCCAATGCACAATACGTAGAGGTACTAAGATTGGTGCACAGCCCCCTAGCATGCTGACCCCTCGACGCGCTGGTCGTTTGGCACTGGCGCCGTGCTCCACAGCTTCACCGGTACTCCAGTTCCTGGTTTCATGGAGATGTTCGTCTCCAGAACAGGCTCCATGTGTTTAATACAGGGCTCGATGCGGTCGAAGGACTGCAACAGCCGAACTATCGTGTACGCTATCTCGGTGAGTGCAAACTGCTGCCCGATACAGATGCGTGGGCCTCCGCTGAACGGTATGTATTGCCACGAGGCGGGCTGCCACTTTTCCCAACGCTCCGGGTGAAACTCATCAGGGTTTGGATCCCCCGGGTATAGGCTTGCGCGGCGTTGCATATACAACGAGCTGAAGAACACACGGGTGCCTTTCAACACGCCGACAGGAGAGAGGCCATCGGGCCCGCCGCCCCGTGGGAGCGTGGTGTCGCGCTGGGCGACGCGAACATTAAACGCGATGATGGGATACAGACGGAGCGTTTCACGGATAACGTTCTTGAGGAGCGGTTGTCAGCTTCTAATATGGCGGCTGTGGTTCCCCGGCCAATACTCACTTGGAGATACTTCATGTCTTTCAGCTGGGAGTAGGTCGGACGCTCTAACCCGACATGGCCCAGGATCTCCTCCCGCAGCTTCGTAGTCACCCGGGGTTGTTTTGCAAGTTCGAAAAATACCCATGACAGAGAAGACGCGGTAGTGTCACGGCCGGCAATCAAAATATTGACCAGCTGATCGCGAATGAGCTTCGGATCACGCGTGTAGTGCGCGAGGGCGTGGAGGAATGTGTAGTCTGGTTCGGACCGTTCGACCAGCTTCGTGCTGTCCTGGAGACGGAGGGCGGAATCAATATATGGTTGGATAAAGGCGTTGATCGTGGAGATGCTTTTATTCAAGGACGCCCGGGGGATCAGAACATGCGCGCGTCTAAGCTGTTCGTTAGTGACCACCAGAACACATTCTGCAGCAGCCATCGAGAAGGCAACCCTTACCCAGACCTGGCGATCATCATTTGGATATACTGTGCGTGATCGAATGCCGTTGCAAACTCTTGTGTGTCATTGTCTAGACTCCCCACGGGCTCTCCCAGAAGGAAGTCTGTGGCGGCGTCCAGCGTGTATCGAAAGAGAAGGTCGCACAAATCCAGCCTTTGCCCACTCTTTGCGGCGACATTCCGCAGCAGCTTCTGGACGTGTCGCTCCAGGACGTCCAGATCACTTACGCGGTCCTTTGCAAAGAGCGGACGCATCAGCTGTCTACTGCCGCGCCACGGGGCCCCGTCGGTTGAAAAGATGCCGTCGCCAAGCAGCTGGCTCCAGGTGTCATGGAATAACTGGCCCTTCGCAAAATCATCAAACTGAGTCGCCAGGATGGCTTTGATGTTTTCGGGGTCTCCAGTGAGCAGATAACGTTCGAACAACACTTTGGCCTCGACAGTGCCGATATTAGGGGTGCATGAGTGCCAGCCACGCCATGTCTCGAGGCTTTTGTTTCTGCGGCCGTTGCGTATTGCTGTGAATAGGATATCCAGGCCTGGAAGGGAATGAATGGCAACGGTCAGTTAGGCGGTTACCAGACGGTGGCTGACGGTCAATACCCAATGGTACATAGGAGGGAATCCGGGGAGCGTAGCCTCCCAACCGAAGAATCTTCTGTCTCGTGGTCCACTGACTGCAGAGGTAGACGATGAACAAAGCTGCGAGTAACAATGCCCCCAAATGGGGGAACTGGCCGGCCTCTCCCAGCATCGTTTCCTGTGGTTCTGAAGCTTGCGCAAGCTCGGGGAATGGTGGGATCAGGTCGGAAAGTCGAAAGGCCACATGTATTCGGCGGACATAATACGATGGGAAGCAATAAAATGTCCTGCATAGTCCCGAAGATTGCCGGAAACTCCCGTGGGATTAAGATTGTGAAAGAGATCGTCAGTCAGCCATACATCATGCGTGGAGACCGTCAGTGTCAGCACCCTTTCGGCGGTTGACCGAGCGATCAACCATCTTAAGCTGGGGATTAGTCCCCCTGTCAGCTTCTCGGAAGACATACGGAGTAGGCACCGTTACGCTGACTGCATTGGTCAGCGGACGGCCATGCCTCGGACGACACTGTAATACAGAAACCATTGTATACTTCGCTGGATGCATCGTAGTGAAGAAGAGACTTGTTGGCCAAGAAGGACCCTACTCAATATCTACCTGTCTTTAAAACCTCAACCAGCATGTGTTGGTAATATCCACGTACTTTACCGCTCCTCAGCAAACAACATCGGAAAAGTAAACGCTACCAAGCAAGATGCCAGGACCGACAGTGGTGGACAGTGTCCGCTCCTTGTTTCTGGAGACTAGAATCCCTTTCTCTGTCCTCCTGCCCGTGGGCGTCTTGATCGTGCTGCCCATCGTATACTTGGCCGCCACAACATGGTCGAGAGATCGTGCCCTGAAAAAACTTCCGGGCACTTATGCTCCGGTGGTCCCTTCAAGACTTCCGTTTGGTAAGTGTGCGAACACCAAGAGGAAGCAGTGCATAGCTGATTCCGATGATCGTGTCATTACAAAGGCTTGGATGTGGCCATGCGGTGCGTGTATGAGCTGGCCACCCACGGCTTCCATGAATATGTCCGAGATATTCTGGCGACCAAGCCGGGACGGACGATTGAGTTCCACATTCTAGACAAGCGCATGATAGTAACGGATAATCCGGAAAACATCAAGGAGATGATGTCTGTGCAGGTATGTGTTTAGTCTCGCTTTGGAACACATTCCCTTACAGAGTTATCTGACATTGAGTATAGTTTGATACCTTTGGAAAGGGCGACCTCACTCATCACATCTTCAGAAATTGCTTTCGAGGGTCAATCTTCGGATGTAGGTGACCTGTTCCAGGGATACTGAGTCCTAGATCATGCTGGTCTAACAGCTGAGCAGCGGAGGGCGCGGAGTGGGCAGCGCACAGAGCACAGTTAAAGCCGCATGTGCGTTGTCTCATTGACCAGGAATCCCATACCTAAGTGTGACTGATGGATATCACAGGTTGGCACAATGAGGCCTTCCGATCCCGAGAAACTTGAGAAGCATTTTCTTGAAATGCTGCAGAAGACTATTCCCGACGACGGATCTCCCGTCGAGGTGTACGATATGCTCGACATGATGCTACTGGAGACGGTGATCGACATCTTCGTTGACCCATCAAAGGATCCGGAATACAAGCACATCGACCCGAGACCATTTGTCAATGGGGTCAATGCTCTCCTCAAGATCAACACGTTCAGAGTACTCCTTGGGTATGGTCTGTCAGTTTTCATATAAATACCAATATTGATCATGCCCTACAGGAACGTCAGCCGTCTGGTCTCAGACACCCTCGTCGCCCGGGCCTCCACTCAGGCCCTGCACGAGTATCTTGGTTCTCACGTCCGATGGATTCGTAAACTCCAGAACTCCAACTACAGCGAAAAGCCGAAGAAGGAGTGGACGCTGATGGAGACATTTGCAAGCGAGCCACTTCCAGACAGTGTATGTGGCCCACTTACCCACTGCGAATCCATGTAGGCTCATCCGGACTGCAGGCATACAGAAGCAAATTCGTTTCCCTGCTCTCGGCATCCAAAGTATAAAGACCTCACCTGCCCAAATGGGTTGCTTTTGCTAACCGGTTTGTAGGACCCCGTGGGTATGATAGTGGTCTGGGTCATTTATGAGCTCGGTCGTAGACCCGAGATTGTGGACAAATTGCGCGAAGAAATCATTGCCACGTACGTTGGCTGACACCACCTTGCAATGCTGATTTCCTAACAAACAGTGGATAGGATTGGAGACGATATCAACACACTGCCTACTGATGCCCAGTTGCGGAGCATGAAATACCTCCAGAACATCATCAAGGAGGCAATGCGCATGTACCATCCTTGTTCGCATCCCTAAACCCCACGTTGAACGTCCAGTAGTTAACATTTGCAGTTGGATTTAACATTCGCTGTCCCAACAAAGACACCGTTCTACCTACAGGAGGAGGTCCTAACGGGGACCAGCCTCTTCCGATCCTCCGCGAAACCTTCATCGGTCTGTTACTCACGCACCAGGACCCCATGGGCTTGGGACACAGCTGACCTTCCTCACAGTCGTCAACATCATGGGTCTACATCGTCGCGCAGACATTGTGGGAGCGGATACTGACGTATTTCGCCCGGAACGGTGGGAGACTTTCAAGCCAGGTCCGTGGGAATATATGCCGTTCCATCGCGGTCCGCGAAACTGCCTGGGAATGGCATTCGGGCAGTATGCCATGGCATATTTGATTGTACGGCTCTACCAGCTCTACGATATCCTTCCGGCGGACAATATTGTTCAGCGTATCAAGGTCGAGATGAACACCAAAGTCTCTCACCCGGTAAATATGCGGTTTTATCCTCGCCAATCCGTCAGCAGTCCGCGGTTGCAGAAAGACGAAGTTCTTCCTTGAGAGGATGTAGGGTGACAGACAGCGTGCAAGTTTCTGTGATTGTTTGGATATTCACCGTTTCGATATTTTGCTTCTGGTATCTTGATGCTTATTTGTATTTATGCCGAGTTCATCAAATCACGCAATACATGCAGCCTCCGAATTGTTGGATTTACCCTCTGTCAAGTGGGCAAATGCGGACATCGATTAAGAAGTACCAGAGGTCAGCCTTGTAACTATGGCTCTTAGGTAGTTGTCGTGTCCGACTTCCGCAACAAGAGGCCAGACCTAATATATCAGCCAACGTAGTACTTACGGTAATGTCGCTAGTTTATAGCCTCAATATGGTACGGGTCCAATTGATGGTCTTATTGACGAAGATACAGAATCGAGAATAATCATCACGCGAAAAGAACTACAAGCTGTCGATTCAAAACTAGAGCTACACTGGATGGTATAAAAGTAAGTTCACATACATAACAAATGCAAGATTCCAGGTCAATAGAAGGTACGCCGAACCCATCATAGTAGGCTCTTCTCGACGTAGCCGCGCGCCCTGGACTCTACAATGAGTGGCTGCAAGTCCCTCTTCACCTCTGCCACCTTTTGGGCCCTGTCCCGCCGCTTCGCTTCTTCCTCCAACCTCTGCTTTTTCCGAACTTCTCCAGCCAGAATGATCTTCGACCAGGTACAGGACAATGGCACCTGCTTGATACGCAAGTCAATCATCTCTCGCGCCCAGTCACAGATGATTTGAATCAACGTGTCGATTTCGTTGGTCGTGTTTCCCGCATGGAAGACAAGGCGGATCCTCCCCTGGTCCTTGGGAACGACGGGGTAGCTGACCGGGTAAGCCTTGTAATCGGCAAGATGCAGGTGAGACGCAAGGTGGTGGTTGTCGCGGGCTTGAGTCCAAACGGGCACGATCTGGGTGAGGAGCTCCTTGGACTCGTAGTTCTCCGCCACAGGGATGGCCAGCAGCTTAGTATCCTGAGCCTCCTTCCAGACGGGGTGTTGGAGCAGGGTACGGAAAAAGTATCGGACGTTAAACTGGAGCTTTTGTCTCATCTGGATAATCAAGGGATATCAGTATGCCAACTTGTGAGGGAGGAGGATCTAGGCTTACCGGTTCTGCTTGACCGTTCCGGAGGAGGTTAACAGCAGCTCTCATGCAGGCGGCGAAGGGAAATGCTGGCCCAGCAGTGAAGATGAAACCCTTCGCGTAGTTCACAAGCATATTCCGAACCGTTTCGCTTCCCAAGACGATGGCTAAAGACTTAGTGAATCGTTCACGTAATGTAGGAAACGGACCATGCACCCACCTCCGTTGCATCCCAGGGCCTTGCCGAATGTGTGCAAGCGACATGCCAGTTTCTTTTCGATGCCCAGCTCACAGGCCATTCCTCGGCCGAGTGGGCCCATCAACCCAGTACTATGGGCTTCGTCGAAGAACACCTCGGTATTGCCCAGAGGGAAGATCTCCTGGGCGATTTTCATTATGTCCTCCACTGGGGATATATCCCCATCCATACTGTACACGGACTCAATGGCAAGGATGACCGTGCTCTTGCCCTGGGCAAGTTGTGGCTCAGATTTCCGCAAGGACAAGAGGACTTCCCGGAGAGAGTTGAGATCATTGTGAACGAAAGGCTTCCTAATCGTGGCGCGAGACTGCTCCATGCCATCTATGATACTCGCGTGAACCAATTCGTCGTAGACGATGGCGTCTCCGCTCTGCGGCAGAACGGCGAAGATGGCACTATTTGCGTCATACCCGGAATTGAAGATAAGGCTCGTGTCTGCGCGGAAAAACTCTGCCATCTCGCGCTCGAGGTTCTCGAGGTACTGGGTGTTGCCGTCCATGAGCCGAGAGCCGGATTGTCCGACTTGGAAGTCTGGGTTCCTGGCGAGCTCGTTGAGGAACTCGGTCTTGAGGAGGCCAGAAGAAGCCAGAGATAAGAAGTCATTCGATGAGAAGTCTGCGGTCTTCCGCGAAGCGTCCATCAACACATGCAATCGATTTGTTTTGCGTCTCTCGTCCATGATTGCTTCGAGATTGCGATAGAAGACTGGCGCATTTTGGAAGCGATGGGCCCGGGGTTCCTGAGCGGCTAACCGCTGCACCATGATCGATTTGAACGACATCGTGCCACTGTCGACGAGATGAGGACTGAGTGTTTCTGGGGAAGTGAGAACGAGGAATGCGGTATCCACAGAGGCTTTTAGCCTCGTGGGCTTGCCTGTTTGCCATGCCTCGAGCATACGGAGAGTGATAGCTTGCCGGATGGCATCCACGTGGGGATAGCTTTGCTGACAGTTCTAGGCGAGGATCATTGCCCTACCTGTACAGCCTGGTACCGATTGACACATGCTTTTCCCTAAATGCGCAACGCTGACGCTCAAAGCGACATATTAATACCGGCTATCTACGCCCAAGCCCATACTATACATTGCTGCCAATTGAGGAGGAGCGGCCAAATCCACCCTAGACTTGATTCCAGAATCAACCAGCTAGGAGGTATGACTGTCTAATAGCCCAACGGAGCGTGAGCATCAGAAAGTCAGGAGGCTGGATACTCCGTATGCATACGGAGTATGCGTGACGGAGAATAACACGCCATGTTCGACCGGTGTCTAGCGTTTCGGATTGCTGACAACGGCTGACATGCCGAGGCTGCGGATATCTGCGGCGATTGATACATATCTTCGAAATAAAGATATCGACGGATCTTCCACCCCCTTTCACTGAAAGACTTGATGGAAATGCGACTCTGATAGATCCTCCATGGCGTCCTCGAATACCACCATCGACATGGGAGAATGGCTCCCCCCACTTCCATCCTATACCTTGACCCCGAGACCTAGTCTCATTCCGAACGTCCCAGATGAGCTGCTGAAGACATTCATGGTTCCAACCCTGTATTGGATCTCATCGGGGTTTTTCCATCTCATCGACACTCTGGACCTCTTCCCCCAATATCGGCTTCACGTACCAGAGGAGCTGGAGACGAGAAACCGCGTCACTATATGGCAATGTATCCGACAGCTTCTGATCCAGCAAGCCATGCAGATAAGCCTAGGATTGTGGGTTGCCCTCAAGCAGCCCACAATGCCGGTAGATTACATCGGCAAGGAGGATTACGACATTGCTGTTTGGGCCCAAAGACTGAGGCAGGCACAGAGAATGATCCCGTCGCTTCTGGCTGTCCTTAGTGTGGATTCTCTGAGTTTGGCAACGAAGCTGCCGGCGAGCCACAGTCTCTCCGGCCTCCTTTCAGGTGGCAAATATCCTTGGCTCACGCAGACTATCATGCTGGATGACATGTTACAAACCGTCCCGGCATTCGCCCAGTGGGAGTTGCTCCTTGCCAAATTGATCTACTGGATTATATCGCCCGCGATCAGGATGTTCATTGCCATTGCTGCCATTGACTTTTGGCAATATGCCGTACACCGAATCCTGCACACAAATAAGTGGCTGTACTGTGAGTTCTCCCACCCCATGAAGAGAAAGCCAAAGAATCGAGGTTCCAACTAAGATATATTTTCTAGCGCGTGTCCATGCTGTTCACCACCGGCTTTACGTTCCCTTCGCATTTGGAGCTCTTTACAACCATCCAGTAGAAGGCTTCCTCCTCGACACGGTGGGGGCGGTCATTGCGCAAGCTCTTGTGAAACAATCCATCCGCGAGCGTATGTTCTTCTATTCATTGACCACGGTAAAGACTGTGGATGACCACTCTGGCTATGCCTTCCCCTTCGATCCCCTGCAGAAACTTACCTCCAACAATACCATATTCCATGACATCCACCACCAGAGCTGGGGAATCAAACACAATTTCTCGCAGCCGTTTCTGATCTTCTGGGACCGCTATCTGGGGACTGAGTGGAAGGGTGACACTACGAAGTTGTACGAGAAGAGTGTGGAGAGGGCCAAGGCGGACGTCCGCGAAAGACGGCAGCAAGAAAAGGAGCTATAATGTTGCACTTATGGATTTTATGGATTCGGGCGATGTATATCCAAACTGAAGTACCAAATTCATGGGGGATAATCGACCAGTAGACAGACTTTGCTTGAAAGGCTACGCAGTACAATTGCACGACCGGGAGAGTTTTCCCATTTCTTTTTCCTTCTAGTGACATCGTTGTAGGATTCTTGTGTTGGCTATGGCGTATAACTGACATGGCCCCGATGATATGGGGATTTTGTTGTTTGCCCCTGAATCGCGTATGGAACAAAAGATAACTAAACGGGGCCTTCCCTGGGGAGCGGAACAACCCCTGAGTCTTTCCTAGGGGAACTAAAAGGGCTAGTAGCACTTCACGATTGTTGCTTGCGCATACTGAGAAGCTCACGACCTTGTCAAATATCAGGCAAATCTACTCAGGGCAGACTTACGCATGTTTCACCAGCATACTCAAAAGAGTTCCACCGATCTACACGGACTAAGGCGACCCGCGTCAACCTACCTAAACCAGCGGCAGCCAGGACGATATTCACTTACGGAAAGGGACCTAACGCCGATCATGCTATCTTGGGCTTTCGTTTCACCTTTCGTGGAGACGTCAGCAAACACTAGCCAGCAGAATCGCTGGGTCACTTGGTTTGATAACGATTCGTCCATACTGTACAGGTAGTATATTTCTTCCTCCTGTCAGCGTCCCACCATGTCTACCTTAGTCGGATGAAATAGACGCAATGACTGCAGATGCATTATCAGAGTGTCATTGAGACCAGCATGCTCGGATCCGGCTGCTGACCTCTCCAAGCCCCGTGCAATATGCACAGTCGCCACGCGCTTTCTCCACACCACGTTCGTGGGCTCGCAGCATGCACGTCGCCGCCGACGCCGGGAAGTCTCTGGAAGGCAGCTAGATGCTTCAGAAAATTAATCAGCGCTCGAGAGAGAATCCTCAGTCACGTGGCTCGAGATATCCGGCGTTGCCGTCTAGCTGTTTGATTGCATTGGCAAAGACTCCAGGATACAGAATGGCCTGACTATCGGGCTGAAGGAACAAGAATGTCGAAAGAACGACAGGGGACGAGGTATCAGATGGCCCGAACTCCAACGACTGACACGCCTTCTTCAGCCGGGCCGGCGACGCCCAAGTCTGTTTCTCTCTCGAATTCAACGGAAGTGACAGCATTACCCATATGTGGTTCTGCGGTCTCGGAAATCCAAGTACGGGAAGACAAGCCGGCCAGCGCGACGACAGTGAATGATGCAGTGCACAGAAACAGCGCGGATAGCGACGCGCAGGACCCCTTTTCGCATTTTCCACCACGCGAACGACAGATCCTAAGAGACCAAGTCTGCTTGACTGAGATCAAGACCGGGTACTTTACATTATTTCGCTACGCTACGAAATGGGACCTGGTGATCATTGCGCTCAGTGGCTGCTGCGCAGTCGTAGCCGGCGTCGGCTTACCCTTGATGACGGTAAATTGATACAACCTCTTCTTCAATGCGTTCAACGGAGTCGGGCCTGACCAGAGTGTTGACCGACAGGTCCTGTTCGGCACAGTCACAAACACGTTCCGGGACTTTTTCCTAGGCAGCGTTACGCGCCCTGTGTTTGACAACAAACTAAGTTCAGTGGTGTTATACTACGTCTACTTGAGTGTTGTGGTATTTGTAAGTAGAATCACCCAGGCGTGCAGCAGCCAATGCCCAATCAATAGTAGTAACCTCTTTCCGCTTCTCTACATGCTAGGTCTCATCCTACGTGCAGACCGTTGGATTTCTCTACACGGGTGAACACCTTACCGCCAAAATAAGGACCAGGTACCTGACGGCCTGTATGCATCAAAATATCGGACTCTTTGATATGACAGGTACGGGCGAAATCACGACCCGCATAACAGCCGACACCAGCTTGATACAGGAAGGTATATCGGAAAAGCTTGGTATGAGCCTGACAGCCATGGCGACATTCGTCACTGCCTTGGTTATCGGGTTCGCCTCATTGTGGAAATTGACACTCATCATGATCGGCGGGGTGATAGCTATTATCATCATCATGGCGATCTGCGGTCTCTGGATTGCTAAATATCAGAAGCAAACCCTGAACGCTTATGCCGAGGGCGGGACCTTCGTGGAAGAGACGCTCAATTCCATCCAAGCCGTAACCGCATTCAACACGCAAGAAAAGCTAGCATTGCATTATGACAGGTATCTCAAAACAGCACAGCGATGGGACAAGCGGGCAAAATTCACGATTGCCCTCAATATCGGGGCGATGTTTGGGACCATCTACCTCAACTACGCACTTGCATTCTGGATGGGTGGGAGATTCGTGACCACCGCAGAAACGACCGTCGGACACGTCCTGACGATTCTCATGTCAACCATGAACGGGGCGTTTGCTCTTGGTAGTATTGCCCCCAACCTCCAGGCCTTCACAACCGCTTCCTCGGCTGGGCTCAAGATCTTCAGCATGATTGATCGCTCTCCGCCAATCGACGCCGGATCTGTCGCGGGACGAACCATACGCAATGTCAGCGGTGACATAGAGTTTTGTGGCATCAGGCACGTCTACCCGTCGAGACCAGATGTTGTGGTGCTACCCGATTTCAACCTCAAGTTCCCGGCCGGTAAAATGACTGCCCTAGTGGGCTCGTCGGGGTCCGGGAAGAGCACGATCGTCGCTCTCCTCGAGCGATTTTATAATCCCATTCGCGGACAGATACTGCTCGATGGCGTTGATATCACCGAACTGAACGTCAAATGGCTGCGCAGTCAGATCGCTCTTGTCAGTCAGGAACCCACCCTGTTCGGCACCACGGTGTATGAGAATATCCGCATGGGCCTCATCGGCACCGAATTTGAAAGCGTCGACGAGGAAAAGACGACAGAACTGGTCTACAACGCTGCTAGGCTTGCCAGCGCCCATAACTTCATTACGAAGCTCCCGGAAGGCTACCAAACAAACGTGGGAGAGCGGGGATTTCTGCTTTCAGGTGGACAGAAACAGAGGATTGCCATCGCTCGCGCACTGGTCAGGAACCCGAGGATTCTTCTGCTTGATGAGCCTACCTCCGCTCTGGACCTCGAATCTGAAGCCGCCTTCAACAAAGCCTTGGAGGCTGGCTCTGCTGGGAGAACCACGATTGTCATTGCGCATAGACTGACCACCGTCAGGAATGCGGACAATATTGTGCTCATGGACCGCGGGCGGATCGTGGAACAGGGAACGCACGAAGGCCTGCTTCAATCCCCCAACTCGACCTACCGTGGTATGGTAGAGGCGCAAAGGATCGCCCGCAGGAAAAGAATCCGACTCAGTGCCTTGGAGGACCCCTTCTGGCGGGAACAGCACGGTGACAAAGCCGAGCTAGACTTGGGCATCAACATACTTGCATCGGCTGTGGAGCCGGCTCTTCTTGAAGGAATGCCCAGTCCAGAGCACTATTCAATTTGGGAGTTGGTGAAACTGATCTTGTCCTTCAACCGGACCGATTGGCATCTGATGTTGCTGGGGTTCGTGACTGCGGCGTTTTGTGGGATAGGAAACCCCGTCCAGTCCGTCTTCTTCGCCAAGGAGGTTGTTAGCCTCGCGCTCCCTCTGTCGGAGACGGCGACGATCCTGTCAGATTCCCGGTTCTGGAGCTTAATGTACGTCGTCCTGGCCGCGGTGGTATTGGTAGCGTATTGTGTTCAAGGGCTTGCGTTCGCGATCTGCTCCGCCAGACTCATTCGCCGCGTGCGCGACATGGCGTTCCGGTCCTTACTTCGGCAGAGCATCGAGTACTTTGACAAATCGGAGATTGGGACACTCACCTCGTTGTTATCCACAGAGGCTACGTTCGTCGCGGGACTCAGCGGCACCACCCTCGGTACCATCCTGACCGTGCTCACCACCTTGGTCTCTTCCATTGTCGTTTCCTGTGTGGTGGGATGGAAGTTGGCCCTGGTGTGTACTGCCACCATCCCTGTTCTATTGGGGTGTGGGTTTCTGCGCTTTGAAGTCCTTTTTCAACTGAGCAAACGAGCAAAGAGGGCGTCCCAGAGCTCTGCCAGCTATGCCTGTGAAGCCATTGCCGCTATCCGGACGGTCGCGTCTCTTACCGGCGAAAACGCCATCGTTGCCCAGTACCAGGAGCAGTTGCACACACAAGGCCGGCGATCACTCCGCCTATACTACAAGGCCGCGGTTCTGTTTGCCTTCTCTCAATCAGCCGTACTCCTGGTCATCGGTCTCGGGTTCTGGTATGGAGGGCAGTTGATTGGGTACGGGGAGTACAATCTGCTCCATTTTTTCATCTGCTTTTCTGCCATCATCTTTGGTACACAGTCAGCCGGCAGTCTATTCTCCTTTGCCCCCGATATGGGTAAAGCCAGGGCAGCTGCGGCCATCCTCAAGCAGCTTTTTGACATCGTCCCGTCAATCGATTCTTGGTCGACCAGCGGAGAGCGTCTCACCTCTATCAAGGGCGAAATCGAATTTCGTGACGTTCATTTTGCATACGCCACACGGCCACATCGCAAGGTACTCCGCGGTCTAAATCTAACGATCAAACCAGGCCAATGGGTTGCTCTCGTTGGCACATCGGGGTCTGGAAAAAGTACGGTGATTTCCCTGCTGGAGCGATTCTACGATCCTCAGTCAGGGGGCATCTACGTCGATGGAAGGGATATTCGACGTCTCAATGTCAGCAACTATCGATCGTTTCTCACACTGGTCGGGCAGGAACCGACACTCTTCCACGGCAGCATCAGAGAGAACATTCTGCAGGGTACATCGCGGACCGAAGTAACAGAGGAGGAAATCCTGAGCGTGTGCAAACAGGCAAACATCTATGACTTTGTCATGTCACTTCCGTACAGAACCCTCCTTGACAGCCCCATATAACTCCTGTCCGAGCTAACGGTTTCTCTTCTATCTTAGACACGGACTAGACACGATTGTCGGCAGCAAAGGCGATATGCTTTCAGGTGGTCAGAAACAACGCGTGGCCATCGCACGTGCACTCATCCGTGATCCCCGTATCCTCCTGCTTGACGAAGCTACATCGGCGCTCGACGCAGATTCAGAAACAGCCGTTCAACGGGCACTAGAGACTGCTGCGAAAGGCAGGACGACGATCACTGTAGCCCATCGACTCAGTACCATTCAAAAAGCCGATGTCATTTACGTGTTTCATGACGGCCGCGTGGTGGAAACAGGAACACATCAGGAGCTGATGGATCGGGGAGGGAGATATTCAGACCTTGTTTCATTGCAGCATTAAGGGCCTTAATTTGCGCATGGGGTCTATTGATTCATGTACATAGTAGCTTGATTTTATGTCTTTCGTTTGTTGTCTGTGCCCTTCGTGTCGTTGGGCTGCATGTAGCACCTTGTATAACACTACTGTCATCTATAAGGCCACAATAAGTGCATTACAGATTGATTTGGATGTGGCAGAGTAACTCTGCTGTACTCTAGGCTCTTTTGATTTGATTCAGCTACAAAGTAAACAAATATAAGGACCCGGATACAATCCAAACTTAGGGAGCACCGAGGTTCTTTATACCCTGCATTCGTAGCCTATATCGATTAGATGGGGTATCTGGTAGGCGTTTTGACTAGGTGTGGCGGGCTTTTAGGAGAAATCCATACGTAGGGTGTCTAGCCTTAAATAATGATTGTCTTTGCCATGAGTATATATATATAGATGAGCTTTACTACGTGATCCCACATAGCTGTCGAACCAGTTATGGCACAATATATTTTGCGCCCCATGCACACGGATAACCAAGTCCCAACACCTCAGAAGAACGCACGATAACCACATAGCCAACAGATTACAAAGAACAACGGAACTACGAGTAGGGAACAGTATTGCGGTGAGGTTCAATTTATTCTGGCGTGTATGGTCTGGATAGAGTAGCGGGTAGTAAAGACGAATGGCATATCGACAACGATCAACACAAGAAAGTACAAAGCATTGAATACTGCGACACAATCACAATTAAATGAGTCACCCTGGCCAAGTCGGTGGGACTCTCATGGCGCCTTCATGGTCAAGAACGATTCACGGACATGTTCTTCGCCACCCCCGTATTTCGAGAACAAACGTTGTGCCGCAGCCTGGCCAAAGGCCTTCAGGTTCGGTAGATCGAGAATTTCCAAGACAGTGAACTCAAGTCCCATCTTGTGTCGACACCAGTTACGCAGCTCAATCGCCACGAGCGAATCCACACCCATACTGGTGATGGATCTGGAAATGTCGACGTCCTCGACCGGTATCAGGAGGAATCCGTGCAGTGTCTTCCCCAGCTCTGTCGCGAGGAACTCGGCACTGCTGTCGTCCTTGAGCATGGCCGGGTTTGCTTGCGCTTCCGAGAGGAATTGACGGAGTCCCACGCCTGCTGCACCAGAATCTTCCACTTCTTCCACCTGCTCGATGTTGCGGTAGACCGACATGCGGCGGTCGCGTTTCCAGATGCACCTATACGGGAGCCGAGAAGTTAGTTTGTGGTTGTGATATATTGGTCAGTGGGGGTGCCTACCGGTTGTTCGGTGCTTGTGAGGGTACGGTCATCCGTAGACCAATGCCAATTTGGCTGTCATTTACAAAGCCATCGGCGGAGGAACCTGGCATGGACGACAGGATGGCCACATGCAGAGTCTCAAGCAGGTCTGTTTCTTGTAGGACATGCAGATTTGTCGCCTTGAATTGATCGAGGACCATTCTGTTCGTGCTGACGTAGCCGATCTAGTGCCGCGTTGCCTGTTAGCGGATGACGAGGACCTTGGGGGAATATTGGTAGAATGGGTTCCTTACGTCTTCGATGGGACCAATATCGAGGACAGAGGCCGCCAAACCATTGGCATGGCGATATTGAACGAAGGCGTCCAGGAACGTGTTTGCGGAAGCGTAGTTGGCCTGTCCACACTGTCCCACGAGACCCGAGAACGAACTGAACATAACCATGAAGTCCAACGGAATCGACTGGGTCGCTTTGTGAAGATTCCAGGTTCCGTCGACCTTGGGCTTGACGGCGGCTTCCCAGTCGCTGATGCTCATTTCATCGAGCTTTCCATCCTGAACACAAGGGAAGTCAGTCTTGACAGGATCCTGAGTATGGGGGATGCAGTTAGCAACGTACCCGTAGGACCATCGACATCTGAAGGATTCCAGCGATAGGCAACCGTGCACCCTGAACGGCGCGCTCGACATCGCTGAGGACGGAGACATTGCCCGGGAATGCCTGGACGGAGCATCCCTGAGCTTCAAGCTCTCGGAAGAATAGCTGATCCTGAGTAGACTGTCCAGCAGACCGTGACAAGTAGACCAGATTTCTGGCACCGTTTTCAACCAGCCAGGTAGAAACAGCTCGACCGAGACCACCTAAGCCACCGACAAGCAGGTAAGAAGCATCGGACCGGAGGTCTAGCTGTTTCTGCTTGGCGATCGTGGGCAAAGCATCTGAGTCCTCGGGCATACAAACCACTATCTTGCCAATATGCGATCCTCTCTGCATGAATCGGAACGCATCTTGGATCTTTTCGGCGGGGAAGTAGGTCACTGGGGTGATAGGGCGAATGGACCCCTCGCTGTAGTACCGAACGCACTCTTCCAGGATCCTGGAGTCCTGTTAGCCTACGGCCATACTGTATGTGGACTCTTACTCACTCTTGGGTGATATCCGGTCTTTCGGCACAGATCTGAGCAAAGTCGACTCCAAAGAAGGCCCGGTTGGCTTCAAAAGTGTCCATATTCAGCCTGCCATGGCCGATGAAATCGCGCTTTCCGATCTCCACCATCGACCCATAAGATGCAACGCACTTCCAAGACGCGTGCAACAAATCACCCGAAAGCGAGTTGAGGACAACATCAACACCGCGTCCATTGGTCGCTTTGAGGACATCGGGAAGGAAAGAGGCATCGCGCGAGCTGAAAATATGGCTGCGAGGAATGCCGTACGTGTCCACCAGATGCTGTATCTTCTCTTCTGTTCCGACCGACGCGTAGATCTGATGCATGTTAGTTCATTTTGGTAGAGTCGGGGTGTGAATAAAATTTGGCATACCGTGGCGCCTATCATCTGGCTGATCTGAATGGCAGCAATGCCAATACCACCACACGCAGAATGAATCAAGATGGTCTAGATAATTGACTGTCAGCATGATGAATGCATACCACTACTCTGAGTAGTGGTGAATCAGAGATACTTGCCTGTCCCTTTCGCAGTCGACCCAGGTGGATGACACTGTGAATGACGGTGCTATAGACACAGGGCATTGTCGCCGCCTCCTCGAACGACAAGTCGGCCGGGATCTTCGCGCAAAGTGATGCTCTCGTAATGAGAGAGGTGGAGTGAGAGCCGCCGGCAAACACCATGACTCGGTCACCAACAGCAACGTTTTGGACTTCAGGACCGACCTGACGGACGATACCGGCGCACTCGCAGCCCAGGCCATTGCCCTCGCTTGGATGACCATCAACAATACCCTGTGCAATAAGGACATCCTGCATACAAGTTAGGCGAGTCCATTATATAGCAGATTGGACACAAACCTTGAAATTCATGCCCACAGCGCGAACTTCAATCTCCACTAGATCACTATCCGGGACTCGCGTGGGTTGCTGAACCCATCCAAGGGTCTCGAGGAAACCTCGCTTTGCAACTTCCAGTCTCTTGGGGACCTTGCTATCAGCACTGGTGAGAGAAAGGGTGTCGTTGACAGAGAACCAATGGAACCGGCCAACATGAACCTTGCCATTGTCGAGGGCCCATTCATAGTCAGGGTCGTAGTCGTCAGACTTCACACGACGCTGGAAGTTCTGCAATACCTTCACGACAGCCGTGCTGGCTTCACCTCCAAGGTTGTCAAGCTCCAGAGAGGCCATATCGACGCCGAGTTCGTTTCGAACTGTGCGGGTCAGGCCAAGCGACTGCGCCCATCTCGGATCCTTGCAATGCATCTGGATAGCTCTTGTGACCCATAGGACACCAGACTCTGCATCGATTGCCTGGAGGAACAGCACCAGTTCCTGGAAGCGCTCTTCGGATATGTTCTCCAGGTATGGCTCTTGCAAGTCCAGCACGGAGACAATGTCCTGTCGCGGCTTCGGCGTCTCAGCCAATGTGGACCGTTCGACGATGTAGCCTTCATCTCTCAGTTTGCTCTCTACCTCGGAGACAAAAGGTGACTGGTCGGCTTTGCTGCAGAGTAGTGAGATTGTTTTCCGGGTCTGGTTGTCTTCGGCAGCCACCGGGGATGAAACAAGCAGGGCGCTGGCCTGGTAGGGAGCCACATCATCATAGACCACTGTTGGCGCTCCAAATCCCACAGCTGCCATTTCCTGTGCCCATCTCTCTGGAGAAACGTACGGCTCCCAGGCACGGTCGTCTTCTTCACCCAACCACCAGCCGGGCAGAGTACCCATGATATAGTTCAACCAATTGGCAGTGGAGCACAATTCCTCAAGGAATAAGCACCCATCCGGTCGAAGAAGGCTCTTAACATTTGCGAGCGTCTCACTGAGCTTTGGTGTCGCATGAAGGACATTTGCTGCAATGATAATGTCGTAGGAGCCGGCCTCGAAGCCTTGCTCGACGGGGTCTTTGGTGATATCCAACACGGAGTATTCGATATTGGAGTAGTTGGCGAACCGCTGCTTCGCCTCGACGAAAAAGCCCGCTGAGATATCGGTGTACGAATATAGGCCATACATGCGCTCTCCGTGAGAGGAAAGGAGATCGAGGACTTTGGCCGTGGTGCCTCCAGTCCCGGCACCTATCTCCAGAATCCTAAGCCAAGGTTTGGCATGGCAGTGAGCTTTGAGGAAGTCCGCATAGTCCCATCGATCTCCCATGTTATACAGCTGAGCGAGAATATCATCCGCAAGCAACAGTTCCAGAGGATCTTTTTCCCCTTGGAAAATGGCCCCGAGAGCGTCAAAGATTCTTCGGAGCGCAATGGCAGCCGCTTTGGTTGGTGTCGACAAGATTTGCTCAGTGAGCCGGTTGATCTCCGCGACGCGGTCCTCCGAAGTCATGGCAGCAATCTCCCGTGGCCCCTCAACCAGAACATTGTCCCCTCGCGCCGCACGATCAAGTTCCCGCTCCAGCCAAGACTGGAACTTTGTGAAGTGCGTCTCCGACGGCTGAAGCGACTTTAGCTGTGTGCTGCTCTCAATAGTGCAAAGGAGTGCCAGCCTCTCGACTGGGAGATACCATTGCCGTTGACTTCCTGCTTCACTCTGCCGGATAAGGTCACTAGGTTCGAGGAAGTCAACATGTGGCTGCCAGTGAATGCGGCATGCTGCGTGCGGGTCGCTACCGCGAGAGGAGCGACTGTCTTCCAGCGGATGTAGCTTGAGCCCGTTGATCTCCAGGACAACCTTGCCACCAGAGGTAGCAACTCCAGTACCCATAATCATTCCCCTCGGGGTAGCGGATGCTTGTACCTCGACATCCAGCTGGCTCTCAGGTCGACCGATGTACAGGCTATCAATGGCTCTGGGCACAGAAAGCAGTTTGAGATTCCGTGGCTGTCCATATGAGGCCGCTGCGCTGAACAGCTGGACGCACATGTCAATGGTTGACGGGTGCAAGGCGTAAAGTCCCTTCCCTGAGTGGGCAGCATTGGAAACTGAAGCATGGGCAACCATGTCGGTCGTTCCTGTGCAGATGTCATCCAGGCCCTGGAAGCTCGGCCCGTAATTGAGGCCGACATTTCGCATCGCCTGGTACCATTTCGCGGAGGAGACGACTCTGGGCAGCGCTTGCAAAGCTGGGACTTTCAGTTCGTGGTCAGGGCCGGGTCGGACTTGACCAGAACAATGCTTGGTCCAGGAAGCGCCGTTATACGAGGTGATTGAAAACTCGTGCCAAACGGAGTCAGCAGAGTCGGTCAGACGCAGAGGTCTTACAGAGGTGATGATCTCGGTGGCTTGTGACTCGCTGATAACCATCGCTGAGGCAAAAGTTACCTCGCGGACCGTGAAGTCTTCAGCTCCCGTCAACTGTCGAATAGCCTCGCCGGCCATGGCAATATACCCTGCGCCGGGGAAGATGATGTCCGAAGAGATCTGGTGGTCACGAACCCAGGGGCATTCTTCCGTTCTGAGCATGTTTCTCCATATCGGCTCCAGCCCAGAGCCATCGGTGATGCGGCTTCCAAGGATCTCGTGATGAGGAAACTTGCGCAAACGCCATTCCTTAGAGATGCGGCTTTCATCCCAGTACGCGGCTTCGTGGTGCCAAGGGTATGGCTTCAAATCGGTGAGAACGCTACCTGGGGCCATGGCGCTGAAGTCCACTGGAATGCCTCGGATGAACAGTTGTCCGACGCATTGCAAGATGCTCTGAGTGCTCCTGGTGTTCCGAACCAATGCGGAGCAATACGTCGAGCTGGACGCGTTGCACGCTTTGAATATCTGTCGGAGAGGGCCTTGAAGAGCAGAGTGTGGGCCGATTTCAATGAACACCTGGTCCCCGGAGCTGTCTTTCAGTAGGGTGCTGACTGCTGTCGAGAACTTGACTGGCGACTCCAAGTTTGCACGCCAATAGGCAGGTCCCAAGAAGCCCTTCTGGTTCACCAGCTCTCCAGTGACGCTAGAGTAGAACTTGGCCTCCGGCTTCTTCGCGTTAATCAACTGGTCGATCGATGCCTCATAGTCTCCTCCGATTGCCTCCATGTGGTCTGCGGTACGTGGCGGTCAGTATTCACATCTTCGGCATAGCTGTGATAGAAGGCATAGAAGGCTAGGATACTCACGAGAATGGTACGCCATTTCAACCTTTAGTTCTCTTGCAAAGGTGCCCGGAAGGTCCTGTTTAATACGTTCGACAACCTTTTGCACCGCCTCCTTATCGCCGGACAAGGTAACACTCTCGGGGCTGTTCTCGCATGCCACAACCACGCCTTCAATCAAGAAGGGCATCACACCGTCCTTCCCAAGGCCGATCGCTGCCATTGCACCCTGCTTGGTCTGTAACTTGGTGTTTAGTCCGCGGTAGAAGGCAGCAATGATTGCCTCCTCCCGGGTAATGGCATTTGCAGCATACGCAGCCGCGATCTCTCCGCTTGAGTGGCCAACGACGGCACTGGGAGTGATTCCCCACGACTGGAGAAGGTCAACAACCGCAATCTGCACAGCTGTACAAAGAGGCTGCGCAAATTCCGCCTTTCCAAATCTCGCGGTCCTGATTTTGGCAGAGGCCTCATCCTCCGTCGTAGAGCCCCCGGCGAGAAGCTCCTCTTCAATGGACCAGGACGGACGGGCTGGCAGTTGCTGCAAGGTGTTGTCCAGTTGCTGGATAGTGTGCAAAACGAGGGGGTAGTGGCTTAGAAGCTCCCTACCCATACCAACCCACTGAGCCCCTTGGCCGGTGAACACAAAGTTAAGCGTCTGTTCAACATTTGGCTTCACTCCTGGGGATGCTTCAGTGAAGCTGTCACCAGTGACCAGGAATGTGCGGAAGGGCAGATGTTCTCGGCGCACACCAAGAGTGTAGGCGAGGTCGACTGTGGCATCCGGGTTGTTCTCAAGATACTCCTTTGTGTTCGCAACAAGTTGCTCCAACGACTTGGTATGGTTTGCGGAGAAAACAAGAAGCTCTTCCTTTTTCGGCGCTGCAACTGGTTGTCTGCTGAAGCCGTGGGACGCCGCCGAATCCAGAATAACCTACTTGCTGTTAGACACTGCGATATCTAGTCCATGCGCATATCGGAAGACTTACGGTAGCGTTAGCTCCACCAAGGCCGAAAGAATTGACACAGACTCTCTGGGCGCGGTCTTGCGGCCAAGGAATAGCCTCCATTGGCACCTTGAGCTTATCAAACGGAACTATATTTTTTGATTAGCAGGAGGAATGACAGCAGGGCTCATTCCTAGCTTACGTTTGGGGTTGGGTGTCTGGAAGTTGATGTTCGGCGGGATTGTCTGGTGCTGCAGAGCAAGCACTCCTTTGATGACCCCAGTGACACCAGAGGCACCCTCGGAGTGGCCAACATTCGGTTTGCACTTTGAGCAGTCAGTCATACCGCAAATACAGACACAGCATGTTTCCGTTGAAGCCTTACGGATCCAATGTATATTCCTCGTTCTCCAAACACATTGGCGACAGCCTGCGCCTCTAGAGGATCGCCTATCGACCGTCAGTACAGCCAAATGGATAGCCTGAAAGGACTCGTACCGATTGACGTTCCGGTGCCGTGGCATTCGACAAATCCCATTTCAGCGTGATTTTCAAGGCCGGCGGCAGTATAGGCTGCTCGCATCAAGGCTTCGTGGCTTTCTAAGCTGGGATGCGAGATTCCCGGAGTTCTGCCATCACAGTTGCTAGCCGTCGCCCGAATCACTGCTTGAATGGGATTGCCATCTCTGACTGCGTCACTAAGCCGCTTGACATATAACGCGTTAATGGCTTGAAAGTCTTGTTAGCTGGAAATTCGAATCTCAACTTAAAGACAGGAGAGTGAAACCTTCTCCACGAGCATAACCATTAGCCCGCGCATCGAATGTTTTACAAGCTGCGTCTGGCGATAGGACGCCCTGCTCGGACATCGCGATGGTCATCGTGGGCGACATAATCAGGTTGGAGCCCGCGACAATGGCGGCATTGCACTCGTTATTCGCAATGGCTTCACAAGCCATGTGCAGGGAGATCAGTGACGAGGAGCAGCCGGTCTTGATAGTCACACTAGATTTTTCCATCGATTAGTGCACGTGCCCTAGACTGAATGGAGCTGTGTCCCCAAATGCATACCTGGGGCCCTTCATGTCGTATTCATAAGAAATACGGTTCGCTAATAGGAACTGCAACAAGCCTGTTAGATGGGGTTGCTAACACCAACAGGGATACCAGAGGACATACATCACCATATCCGGTAACACGATACATTCCGGCATCTTGGCTGTCCTTCAAGTGAATGTCCTGCCAGTCCTCACCGAAAACACCGACATAGCACCCAATTCTTTGGCCTCGCCAATCCGTCTCCCCAGCGTTCTCGAGGACTTCTCGGCTAACCTCTAGAAGCAATCTCGCCTGTGGGTCGAGCTTTTCAGTCTCGGCCCGCGTCATCGAGAAGAATGAAGTGTCAACATGGCTTAGATCCTCTTGCAGAAAATTCCCGTACTGTGTTCGCACAGTACCCGGCTTTCCGCTCTCGTCGTAGAAAGCATCCACATTGTATCGGTCTGCAGGGACGCGTACACGGCCATCCCGCTTCTCTACTAACAGGCTCCAGAAATCAGAGGCATCCTTGACGCCGCCTGGCAGGCGCATTGCCATGCCAACAATGGCAATACCTTCAGCGGCGGCGCCATTGACGGCTCCATTTGTAGGTCCGTTGCTGAATCCGTTGGAATGGTTCCAATTACTGTTGTGGCTGGCCCCGTTGGTGACTCCGTTTGAGTGATTGCCACCGTTGGTATGAGAGTCTCCATTGGTACTCCCAGGACCGGCGATTGGGTGGCTCTCGTCAACGCAGTCGTTGGTGGTCATGGTGAGATAGCCGGTCTATCAAAGTGGTATGTGCGCGTTCGAGAGAAGTGAAAGTATAGAACCAAATTCCAGGTGAGAAAAGTTCCGAGCTGCATTAATCCTCCTTCCACTAAGACAGATATATAGGTTTCCTAATTGCTTCCGGGCCTACTCCCACGTGGCTCGGATATCAGATACGCCCTCGCTGTCGAACAGTCATTCAACGCCCGCTTACAAACCGCACGAGAGATATTTGTTTTCCCGCTTTAATTGTGATAAGCATCGTCTCTGCGAGAAAGCTTTCCGGCCCGGTTGATGGAGAAGAACGGAGCCAGTCAACGGATGTTGTGAAGAGTGCACGGTGCCTGGCGAGCACCTGCCAGGTGCTCCAAGTGCGTCTTATTCCCATCGCCTTTGTGCTGACGTTGTTGCCTCATCAGCGGAGTGATTCCGAGATCAGTATCTCCACCCGGTGCAGCATCTTTGATAGACCGGAGTAGATCTCCCCGCGTCATGAAACAAAGTCGAGTAATGTGCGATAAGATGTTTCAAACGCCTTGACGCTAAGCGAAAGCCCAAGTTGCTGACTTTGCAGCCAGTTATCGAGGATCGACAGGGGATTACCTCCCGCTGACGAGACCCATTGCTTGCTGACACTCCGGATCCACCGAGCGGGGAGGTTCCTCGTCGGAGCTTGATCAGCAATGGATCGACGCCTATATGGGAGACATCTTATCGACCGCGGTTCGAAGCTAGCAGACAACGCTAAAAAGACTCGAGGATCAGGCGATTATGGGAATGTCAGCAGGCCATAGTATACTACACTATACTATCCCTCGTTCGTGGGGAGTGTGATCAGCGTGCAGGTCCAACTTCTCCAGTCATTATCTACAGAAATTATAGGAGACCCAGTTAATTTTCAGTGTCCGTGTCAAAATACACGTGCCAAGAGCTGGACAGTGTTAGGTTGTCTCTGTTGCCTCGTCCTGACTACTCCATATCTTCTTGACGCGTAGTCTAACTCCCAGCCATGAAGCCAGCTGCTGCCACAAGATGACGGTGGATCAAAATTGCCCGGTTAGTCACAGTTCCCGGTATAAGCGAAGCACCAAATGTAATTGGGTTGGGCTTGCGCGGTTGTAATACCGATATCTCCGCTCAAGGTCATATGGTAAGAAGCATTAAAGCATAATCAACGCAGGTCAATTCTTCTCATGAGATAATGTCCTGCGCGCTACAACTACTTAACCAGTACGAGTGGTCGATAGAAAGGGGGTGTTAACATCAACACAAGCAGGCCGTCACTTGGTCCGTTCTTGTAACCCCCACAATATGCTATAACTGTGACTGCACTAGGTAGTTGGGCCGATATGGTCGAGTTGTCCTGATACTTTAGGCGATGTGAAAATCATTAAGGGGGTGTGTGAGTATACAGCAACAATTCATTGGAAGCCTTATGCATGCGCGGGGCTATATATATTTAAAGGGGACTTTCAAAGTACATTGTCCCGCTTTGGTGTCAGATTAATTATATCCACGTTAACAATATAAAGAAAACTCCCATGACAGACTGTAAGGATAATCAGAATGATACAAGCAGTCATTATAGTAATGGTGCATTTAGAGGCATGTCAGGTAATGGGGACTATGTGCGAGGAACCGCAAACGCCAGTTCGCATTGAAACTCTCACGTAGTTCACCATTCAAAACAGCCTGTCCAGAAGGTCTATGATCGTTTCCCTGATGTCTGACTCGGGGTTTGTCTTCATGGAGTGTAGTAATGTCAGAGCCAGGACGGTAGCATCTTCCGTTTGTGGACTGGATGCTCCAGCGAGCTCCGTAAACAGAGCCCATAGATTCGGGGCCTTGGGATATGCGGTCAGCTAGGGATCATCATATTGACTGTTACGGCACACAGAATGCTGCGCCATCTTCGTGGCCCACGCTGACAGCTGCACGTACCTTGTTCTGATAGAGTCTCTGTAATTCGCCAAGGGATTGTCCCTTCCCCATGGTCCCATGCATGCTGAGACCACTGTCTCTCTGTACCCGATCCAGCTCAGCAACATAAATATCCTCCGCTGCCTCGACAACCTGCTCTTGGAATCCGCGTGCCTCCCACCGAGTCCACTCCTGGGAGTGTTTGTGGAGACTCCGCAACACCGAACGGAGCCTTTTCGCACGGCTGACCTTCTGTGCACACTCTGCCGTTGAATTCTTGGAAAAGGACGAGGTGTAATAACCAGACACCATAGCATCAAAGCTCTCAAACCCCGCCCGCCGCACATGGTCCAGAACGTACTGATACCGCAGAGATAAACTATCACTATCCACCGTGGTTGGGGATTCCGTCTGTCTTCTTATTAGCAAAATGATGCCACGCTGGGTAGGTTGAAGGGATCGCACTTGTGTGCTATAGCAACCATCTTGCTGCGCTCGTACATTTGATATGCGATGTCCGGCACCGTTCGAACCGGCCACCCAGGCACGGTTTGCCACCGGCGAGAAGCCGCGGTTTGTCTCCAGTAGGCTCTGTGGCGTGGCGAGCTGGTTCACGGTCGTCACAGGAATTGGAGGGGGGGAATATAGTGGCATGTCTGGTGGCGTGTGAAACGATTGACCCAACCCACAATATGTCCACGCGGGTGTGTTCTCTGTATGCGATTAGGGCAAGGTAAGTCCCCTGCTTTTACCTCGGGTGAGACTCGGTGGATAATGTAAGTACCTGTTGGATTGGGCATCGACGAACTCTGACCCGATGATGAACACTGCGTCTGCGGTCTCTGGTGTGCAGTCAAGTGTGACTCCATGCCGGAGGGATAGGTACCCAAGTCCTTGAGAAGAGCATTGTCCAGCATCATCTCATTCCCGACGTGTGCATCCATGTGCGATTGGCAGAGTAAAGGGCTATCCCTGGGAGCCAGACTCCCACTGACCGTATCTTCCTTGCTTATGGGAAGATTGGTGGACGATTCTTGATTCAAAAAGGTGCTGTTCCCAGGTGGTGTGTTGAACGACGGCAATGCACTACTTGGTTGTTTTTCTTCATTCGAGCCATATCTTAGCATGTTTTCCTTTGCTCTCCGGCCTATGAAACGGAGGAGGGACAGCAGTCAGACGAGTGCAGCTGATGGGACAGGGAACATCCAGCGGCTCACGTACGGTGATTCCTTTGCGCGATGCGATTTTGCATCCGTCTCTTCTCGATTGGGTCCATTCTCGGAGAATTGGTCATCTTGGATGTGAAGAGCTCTGAAGAAGCAATAATCTGACAGTTGAGTAGCAGGATATCAGAGGAGATTTGGACCGTGGAGTCTGAATCTATATAATGATTTGCGATATTAAACGGCGAACGTCAGGACTAACCCGTCTTGATCAACGGCGGCGCCCCCCTTCACCCCCGGAATGTCCACCTGCCTGCGTATACGAGCCAAGTCGGCAAGCAATGCTTGTCCGACGGGAAGCTCTCAATCGTTTGGCCAGTGGGCCAAGTGGGCCATGCTATCCGCAGGGCACGAAAGCTTGAACAGTTGCCTCGAAGCCAGAATGCTCTGGATTACATTGGATCTACGAGCCAGCCATTGTTTCATGTCAGAGGGGAAGTCCAGGCGGCGTCGGACGATCCCCGAGAGCACGAGCATGAAAGACATATAGAGAGTCCATGCTGTTACAGTCCGTTGTGCAAGTAGGATGAGCGCGACGGAACTGGCCTACACGTGGTCGCTTCTGCCGGGCATTCGACCAGGCTTATAGGGACTGGTAAACGAACAGGGTCGCGAACTGCTACTCGTCTTTGTAATGTTGGAGATTCGCCAATCGCCAGTCAGTCCCTTGCATAAGCGAACTAGACAGCTAGTGGCAGGCCGGTTGGACTTTAAGATTGGAGCTTACGTATTGGCCATGCGGAACGGGTATCTAAACACGCCGCTGATCCGCGCTGATCCGCGCTCCCAATACGGAGTAGACTACGATGGAGATGATGGGGACGTCTTAACTAGGCTGCAGCGATCATCTATGGAATCGTCGATGCAGGGTTTAGCAACGTGGCGTGCTAATAGAAGATATGTACGAAGAAAGGTGGAATCTTCAAGTAAGCAGCTACTCCTTAGGCACATAATGTCCCGGTCGATAAGACTGCTTATTATAACAAGCCCAGTGGCAAATAATTGATCCATGGGCTTACTGAAGGGCAATATTATATCCGGCGGGAGCAACCTGAGCGGCGCACAGGGTACACAGTTCAGCAACGTGCTCGAGCACTTCCGCGGACACCATCGAGGAAAAGAGTTGCGCAAAATTAGGAAAATAGACTGCCCTGTCATAAATAAGGTGATACTGGCATATATGTAAGTAGTAGATAGACATAATTACTGATACTACGCAGAGTCCCCTGTATATTGTGAGTGTGTCTTAAGTCCACTTCTTCTGTCGACCGTATCTTCGCCGTGTAGATGTCTAGATAGGGACTGGGTGCAAGACAAAGTAAGATCCGCAGCGCTACCGAAATTAGTACTATATTAATGACAGGGGTGTGTCGTTATGCTTTGAACTTGTATCATGAGTCTCCCTCCACCATTACGTCTATCCGGGAGGATGTGCATCCCTGCAGTTCTGGCCATCCACGCTGGTTTGCCGTGCTGGGTGGACAGAATCCGGAGTACAACCTCGTGGCAGCATCCTCTGAGGGAGATCGACATAGGGCTGATCCGATCGTCATGCCAGTGAAGCATAATTCTCCGAAGAGGCGCCGACAAGACAATTTGATAGGAAACGCCTTCCGCTCCGAGCCATGATTGCCCAAGCGGGGATAGATTGCCTGCTTTAAGACTACGGATTATAACTACTTCGCTTTAGATAGTGGAACCTGGGACGCTCCCAGGAGTGTAGGGATCTTTTCCCACGTGCCCCTAGGAGTCTGGATGCGATGGGCCACATGGTCGCTGATCAATCCTATATTATGATGGAGTAAATCATATTGCATTATCTCTCTGCGATATCTCCAGCCCACGATGATTTTGATGGAAAGTGAAGTTGCTCCAGTGCCTTCAGGGAGAGCCTAATTCTCCCATATCGAACCCATTCTGAATTATGTCTGGGAAGCGGGCGCGTAATTGATTCTGCCTTAATAGCTTGGCCAGTAGGGTTGCTGCCAATATACCTGTCTGCCGTCCCGCGTCCTCCAGGACATTGATCATACACCCATCAATTCCGTTGACGTGATCGAACAGGCCAATTTTAATGCCGATGTGAATGACAACGTAGAAAGGCCAAATGAGCAGCTTTGAACCCGCAATGGTCGATTTGGACGCCTGTTCGCTCCCTTTAGGCGTTGAAGGTGACCCCTGTGTCCAACCCAGGGGTTGCGGCGCGCTGCAAAGAATATCGTCAATTGCTTGCAGCAAAGTTCCAAGCGAGGTCTCGAACAGGCCGGTGCAATAGGAAGTCAGGAACAAGGGAGGGATGGACGAAAACCCCTTGAGCATCTGCGCCCTTATCAGTTGGTGCAGGAGGCAGCGGCCGGTGCGTAGACTGTTCCACGCATGAAGTGCTCCGACGTCCGGATAAAGATGGTAGTTCCCTCTGTGAAACCTGGGATCGAGGCTATCGGAGCAGGTTGTGTAGGGCATTTCTATCCACAGACGTGCCTCGATAACCTTGAGCTCCTGGTCTATGTCCAGAGCTTTCCGTAGGACTTGGGCCGGGTCATCGATGCGTTTGAGCACAACCATTGAGCGCAGCTGGGCCACCTTAATCGTCGCGTCGCTTATCTGCCAAAAGATGGATTTTGTGTCGAGGTATTGCGCGCACTGTTCTCGGAGATCAACAATATGCTGAGGCACAGGTATCCCGTTCTGTATACAGTTGGATGTGAGAGTCTGGCAGAATTGTTCGAACAGCTGCAACCCGGTTTGGTAGGTAAGCTGCTGCGTTCCGCGCAATTGAACCAAGAGTGCGGCTCCGTTTACATGCTGTGTCCAGACATCTAGGAACCCGCTGTCCGAGCAGTTGATATGCTCGAATAAGTTCAGGAGCATGACAGCCAGCAGGGTTGTATCGTTGCTTGCTTCAGACGGTATTCGAAGGGCGTTATGGACACCCCTCAATGCCGCAATATATCCTCGTCTTGCTCGGGCCATGATATGTGTGTCCTGTTGCATGTTGGCTACACTGGCCAGGCCAACTGCTTCGATACAAGTTGAGACTATGCGGTTGGCACTGTCGTCCGAAAGGACAGTACCCGCATAATCGAAGAATGCGGGACATGGGACGCCAGAGTCGTCCGCGTGACGAAACTGTGCATACAGCCGGAAGAACACCGTCGTTCCGAGATCTTGCAACTTGGCGGGGATTGAAGGTACCAGGGCCAGGGCATGTGGCATGTCAACTGGGTCCCGGTCCCTTGAAGTGCACCGGGACGTTGAACCAGATCGCCGAACTTTCCCGGCAGCGATTGACCGACCATCACCCCCAATTGCGGGCGGGGTATCGTTCTTCACGGGTCGATCACCATTCGGAGTGTCGGGTATATATTGGCTCCGGTTGCTAGCCGCGACAACCTTTCTTCGGGCCCATTGGGTCTGGTCTTTGAACAGGCAGTCGATATAGTCTCGGTATCCGGGGCACGGTTTTCTTGACCTTGCACATTGGCGGCAACCCCGGGGGTTTTGGTCACACTACGGTTGTCAGTGAACGCCAGTGCAACACATCTGCCATTGACATACTCCGATCTTTCGCCGGCGGCAAGCTATGCATGCTTTGGACGGTGGTCCACAGTATACTACGGCGCAGTTAGTGGTCAGGGGGTGGCTTTCAATGGACTGGGATGGTCTGCAATAACTCACCCATCTTGGCAGCCCAGCTCTACAGACCTGAATCGCCATCACAGGAGCATGCTTCAGGATTATGGGGTATATGGATAGGCTTGCAGAAGATGTGGTGGATGCGAGGCGCAGCGCGGCTGCTGCAACGGATTGCTGCTGCAACGGATTGCTTCTGCCTGGGGCCGACACGCCGTGCTGATCTTGCTGTCCGGTAAGTCCGCGCATCCACATATTATCACGCAAAGATCGACTCTTCCATTCTGTCTTGGGAAGTGATTTGCAGGCGCCAACTCGGTCAGCGCTCGCTTGGGCCAAAGTCATCTGAAACTCTTAGTTAACTATAGGGTGAATTATCGTAACTCAGTTGATAATGGGCCGGGGGGTTAATAATGGATCCACCTGCAACTTGACGCTTCTCTCCTATCTGGTACCCCCGCGCTGACAGTAGGCAAATGTCCAGACTCCTGTGAGGGCAGGCTGCAGGCATACCCCGTTCCCAGGGGTTTTTTGACAGAGGAGATAGAGATAAATACCATTTTGAGGACGGCAGAAGGGACAGCGCCTCCCCCATTTGGGTTGGCGTCAGCTAAGCAAAGACTAAGCAACAGACTAACCGCATCTGGTCTGCAGAGCGAACATTGTGAGGTACTGATTGGCAGAGTGCCAGCGGCTGCCAACAGGTAGGTAACTGTAAGTATACGCGCCTCCCTTTAGTATGGCCAGTAGGTAGGCAGCGCTGTCTTGTTCGCGCTACAGTCCAAAACAAGTCATTGCAGCCTCGTTGCACATCTCCTGCTGCAGTGTGTTTAATGTGGCAGTGTCCTCTCGATATTCGCGAGGAATCTACAGGTACATAAAAGCCGAACGCGCACTCGGGGTAATCCATATCAGTCAAGCCAAATACCCCCTTCATGTACCTTCCGTATCTTTGATTCAATAATTAATTCTGCTCTCATCATGGCAGTCAATTACCGACATGGCCTGTCTATCCTCGAACTTATCTTCTATTTCCCTGTCATCTTCGTGAGCTTATGGATGGCATTCCGCCATGGCTTCACCCGTAGCGCCGGCTGGATCTTCTTCACCGTCTTCGCCCTTCTCAAAGTCATCGGAGCATGCTGCTACCTCGACACAATCCAAAAACCCGACAGCAAAAACCTCTACACTACCTGGGCCGTGTGCACCTCGATCGGCCTGGGCCCTCTGATCCAAGCATGCATCAGCCTGCTCTCCAGAGCGTACGACGGCCCCCATCTCCAACAGACCGACCCAGCTAACTTTTTATGAACAGTAACGACTCCATTGGGCGAGTCAAAGGCCAGGGCATCACTCCTTTCTTTTTCAGGATTCCTGGTGCCGCGACTATTGTCGGCATTGTCTTCAGCATTATCGGCGCCACCAAGGCTAAGAACCTCATTGCGAACATGGCGACCTCGGATACCAAGATTGGACTCATCCTCTTCCTCGCCGCCTGGGGAGGCCTCGGCCTTCTGCAACTCCTCCTCATGTCAAAAATAGGCAGCATGGAGATGGGCGAGCGCCGTCTCCTTGTCGCCGTGGGACTGTCTCTCCCGCTCATTTTGGTCCGGCTGGTGTATTCCTTTGTGTGGATCTTCGGGCAGAACTCCGATTTTAGCATGTTTACGGGCAATGTGACGATTTACCTTGTCATGGTGGTGTTGGAGCAGATTGCCGTCGTGGCAGTTTGTCTGGGGGTTGGTGTGACGTTGAAGCAGAAAAACTAGTTGGGCTGAAGAGCCTGACGCAGTTGCACGGAATGGGGAAATATAAACTACATGACCAGATTGCTAAATGATGACTTCACGCGCATATTTGTTGGGCGATTCGTTGACCTTTGGTCTCTTTGTGTTAGATCATAACAGACTAGTCGTTAGTACGTGATGCATTATATATCCTACTACTATCCCATCGTATCCTACTACGATACCTTTATCTGCATGTGGGGGCTGCCTACGGCGTCCTATGTCACACGCACCCAGCTGTCCACGACTGGATGTCATTGTTGTTGAGCTGTTGAGAGACGTGTTCGTCTCCGATCTAGCAATAAGGGTATGCCTAAACCTCCAAGCTCCCATGTACCCTAAATTGCTTCCGACTGTATCTCCTCCACCATGAAGCGCAAGGCGGCCAGGGTTGGATGCTCCTGCGGCGTCGAACGCATGCAAGCTTCGACAATGCCCTGGAGCGGAGGTGGAACAGGCCATTCGATGAAGGGCGTGATCGGCCCATTTGCGTATACCATGCTTTTGATACAGTCTCCAATGTCATATATGTCGGATCTAGGGAACCAACCGGAGTCCTCTAGGCCTCCCTGGAAGGCAACCTCGGGCGCTGACCGCCGTCCCCAGTGGCTTTCGAGATCGCAGACAACCAGGCGCTCCCCGTTATCCGAGAAGAGAATGTTATCAGCGCGTAAGTCGCGGTGGACGATGCCAATCGAGTGAAGGAAATCTAAGGAGTCAATGAGTTGCAAAATCCAGCTCTTGTAAACGGCCAAGGAGGGGAAGCGACCAAGAGTGTGCGCGCTAGACGATAGCTTTTCAAAGACGAGTTGCCCGTCGGCAGACCTGCCGAGAAGCTGGACGACGTGCGGAGAGAGTGGGTGGCCCGGTATAGAGCCGCCCTGGCACCTGGTGAGATTCTCGATCTCGCTTCGGTACTTGCCCTTCTTGACAAAATGTTTCGCTGGGTCGACACAGACGAGAGGCAGCTTGGAAACTAGCTCGCTCACGTCCTCGGAGTCGTCTTCGATGAGCTCGGGATGCTCTAGACAGCGGTCCAATGGACGTATATCGTTGCCATCGATCTCAAAATGGCCCGACATAGGCGGCAAGTTGCGATGGAGCCGTAGGATATCGCCTGAGAGAGTACCAGGAACGTAAAAGACGCGCACGCACTGGCCATACTTGGTGCCATCGTCGAACCAGTACGCCATGTAAGACTTGTCGTCACGCTGGAAGTCCAGTTCGAGAATTGGTCGACCGCAAGGGGGAAAAAGATTGGTAGTAACGCGACGGCGTTCATACTCGGCTCGGAGACGGAGCACTTCTCTGCTGAACGGGTCGTCGGCTTGAGCCTTGTTAGCCATAGCCTAGTGATCAGTGTTGATTCTGAGGGGTTACGGACAGTGCCAGTGTTTGGGTTGCTGGGAGATGTTATGGGGGAAGAATAATCTAGGGAGTTGAAAGATAAACACTACAAAAGTGACGCAGCGAAAAGCAAAGGGAATCCTTAACGGTACAGGGCCAATCGTTAGTCGTACAGGGTCTCTTCTATATTGGGGGTAGTACTGCCCTGTACCGTTAAGGATTCCCAAAACAAAGGGCCCGGGTACTCGGCGTCACCAGGAGCGTGATTAGGCATCCATGTGCCCTAGCAGTATTTTCTAGTCATAAAAACTATGCGATTGCCAGTGGACCAGCCATCCTGATCGATAGCAGTTATTGAGGCCGGAGATCGTGGAGATTCAGCCGTCAATTAATTATATATAGCTGTTATCTCAGAGCCGGACTTCAGCCTCATTGAGTATGGCCACAGCTGCTTTAATGTCCAAAACGGAGCTGAGCACAGATTACAGTAAATCAAACCTTGTATTTAAAAGTCGCACAGACCCTGCTCGTGCCCTTTGCGCTGAAAAAAAGATCTTTTTTGCCTCGCAGAAACGCGGCTTTGCCTGGGAGTATGCCGTCGACCCGCGCCACGGGGCTCGAGCACATTATGCGGGTTATTGCGTGGCAACATCTGTGTACGTCTTAAAAACGCTGGCGACGGCTTCAGCAGTGTGGGCTGTGCGCAAAACGATGTATACTGGTTTCATAGTTTAAGCGAGAACTGGGGATTTGAGAGGGAGGTCGTATTCCGGGGTGAGGAGGTGTTCAATGTGCTGGCGACACACGTGGATGCTGATCCCGAGTCTGAGGCATATAAGAGAGCGTATGGAATGTTCTGGCGGATTTTGACCATGTCCTGTATGAATGAAAGTACGCATGGGAAGAGCTTGGCCAAGTCCCCTGCTCTGGGGCTTGTATGGGATATGGAGGTGGTCAGGGGGAAGGATATCGAGCCCGGGACGCGCGAGGTCCGGACCTACTTTGGTAGGAGGTGACGCATTTTTGGCAGAAGTGTGATCAGATTCGATATGCAACGAGAGAGGCCTTCTGGGGCAGATCACTTTCTATAAGGAAATACTGTATTAATATACGCGAACTTATTTCAGCGTTATAGTGTCATTATCCGTCGTCGTCCTTCCTCCTCCAGCTCTGGTTCATCCATCCAGGCCAGAATCACCAATCGCAGCTCTCCGCCAGGAGCGCCGCAAGTTCCTCCAGATACTTCTTATCCGTCTCATCGAACCCATCCGGCTCCGTACAATCGATATCGATAATCGCCACGGTCTAACATGTTAGCCTCGCCAAATCCACAGGGGACCCATAGACCTACTTCATCTCCCGCCAGGATAGGCACCACAATCTCACTTCGACTGCTCGCATCACACGCGATATGACCAGGGAAGTTCAGCACATCCGGAACGACGACGGTCTCGCGCTTCTGGGCGGCGGTCCCGCAGACTCCGCGGCCGAACCGGATCTCTTGGCAGGCGGGTCGGCCTTGGAAGGGGCCGAGCAGGAGGATATCATCTCTCTTCGGGGTGTTCTGTGAGGTCGAGGAGAGGATGGGGAATTTATCTTGGCGGATATAGAACCCGGCCCAGTTGACGGAGGAGGACGGCGAGGGGACGGCGGCGTAGGCGTGCCAGAGCAGCGAGGCGACGTTGGAGAAGTTACTGTTGATTGTCAATTCTGAAGGGTGTCTGGGAGCATTCGTGTGAGTTACCTGACCTGCGTGTTGTTAGCACTGCTTGCATGCTTCTATGTCAATCGCGTTATGCACCTACCCAGTTGCGCTGTCCGGTCACGAGTCCCTTGGCTTGCTCGAGCACCTGGGTATAGATCTCGGCTTTGGAGCCGGAGCCGCCAAAGTAGGAGGAGTCGGCGTGAGGCTACCATACTGTTAGACTGTGGGATTAGATATATGGAGAATGGCATACCATGATGTGAGTGTGTGTCTGTATGGGAGTATCTTGAAGACTTTGCGCGCAAAAGGTGAAAAAGAAGTGGGGGCGTGCGGGGAGATTTTATGTCATCTCCGCAGCAAATTCCACCATTGTGAGGCAGAATGAGAATGCAAGATATCTACAAGTATGTTAATGGAACTGATATCAATCGGGGATGGCCTGGTAGTATTGAACGGATGCTATCGTCGCGTCAAACTACTCGTTTGGTCACTGGTGCGACAAGTCTTGGTCTGCAGGATCGTTCTCATCGGCAGCGCCGACGCCGGAATATATAAGCGGCATGAACATAACTCCGCACATTGCTGCAGACAAATATCCTCATTCTAAGAGCCATCATGTATTTGAACATCATACCCCTTTCTCTATCCCTCCTGTCAACTGCCCTCGCAAGAGACATTGTCTTTCCCCCAATTGCAGCAGTCCAAGGCTCTAGCCAGTTGCCGCTCTCCTACGATGACCCTGTTGATATCACGACCAACAGCCAATACAACGGGTTGACCACATTCGCCCACCTGCCATACGTCAACTGTTTTGTAGACGAGGAAAGCGACTCTATTCCCTACGACATCGCCTTTCTGGGTGCCCCCTTTGACACGGTACATCCTTTCCGTAGCCCCGCGCGCTCTGATAAGAAGCCAAACTAAGATGCGATATGATAGGCAGTGACCGCCCGCCCCGGCGCCCGCTTCGGACCAGGCGGTATTCGACTGGGCTCGCGGCGTCTTGGAGGCTGGAGCGTGTACACCGGGGAAAATGTCTTTGCGAGCTGGGCGAAGCTGGTGGATTGCGGTGATGCGCCGTTGACCTGGCTGGATAACACGGTTGCGCTGAAGCAGCTCGACTTGGCGCATAAGGTGGGCGAACCTTTTCCTCGCGTAGAATGGAGCATTGAATTCCTAAGGTTTATGGACCATGCAGGTGGTGTCGTCGCGCCGCACAAACAATACTCGGGCTGGGAAGACGCCTCGCATCATTGCCCTGGGCGGCGATCATACGACCACCCTGTCGGCGCTGCGGTCGACGTATGACCACTGGGGACCGGTTTCCGTGATTCATTTTGATAGCCATATCGGTATGGTTTTGATTCTTGGATAGAGCCAGACTGACCAGGTGCTTGTGCAGATACTTGGGATCCGAAGGTCATAGGGGGCGGGATCTCTCACTACGCGTACGTATAGGCAGCTGGAGAGGTGTTAGACGGTAACTCACATTCTACGTAGGGGCGTCAACCACGGAACATTTCTCCATCTAGCCCATGAAGAGGTACCTCTGCACGGCCCTTGTTGTGTCCATCAAAAAACTAATGAACAGGGCCTAATTCGCAACACGTCGATCCATGTGGGCATTCGCGCGCCCGTCGTTCGCCCCAAAGGTGATATCCGCAACGACCTGCGCTGTGGCTTCGAAATTATCAAGGCCCGCGACCTCGACCTTCTTGGGGTCAGTGGCGTCGTCGAGCAAATTAAGGAGCGCGTTGGGAACAGCAAGGTATATATCTCTGTCGATATTGATGTTCTCGATCCTGCCTACGCGCCGGGTAAGTGTCCTCCTCTCGCTTAATATATCCAAGATAAAATCGACTAAGAGGCCTTGTAGCAACCGGGACAGCTGAGCCGGGTGGTTTTACAACTCGAGAGCTTTTGTCGATTCTCGATGCCCTCCGGGGTCTGCCTGTGGTCGGGGCGGATGTGGTCGAGGTCTCGCCGATCTATGACACCAGCGCAGAGACGACGACGTTGGCGGCAGCCGAGGTAGCCCATTCTCTACTCGCGTTGATGGTCGCGGTTCCTGTTACTTCGGTGTAGCTCGGTATATAGGGGGGCTACCTTGGTGCTCTGCTAGGTATATCACAGCGTTCTATAGTCATAGTCCGTACATCACCATGGACATATCCGACCCGAATAAAGACTGCGAGAAGTACACGCGGAGATCTATGACTTCATAACCACCGACGCGACTCAGCCAGCCTCAGGCGCAGCTGCAGCTGAATCACACCTTCTGTGGGCCGAGTAATCCCGCCCCGACGGAGTACACTAGCTAGCTAGCTAACACTACAAGGGTCTCTGACTCGTTGTTTACCCCCACCCCATTCACAGAAATAAGACGAAATTACGCATGCGAAGAAAATTGATGAAAATCCGACAAAATTTCTTCATAGTCTGACTCGCGTCTGCATGGAGCCCCGTATACTGGCGATGTGGATTGCTCCCCGCCGGGCGCACCACAATCCAACGGTGCGGACCTGAAGAAGATGGGTCTGATTGGGTAACTAATGATTCTGATCCATTGTATTCTGGGAATGATGGAGTTGAATATCATTCAAAACTACGATATGAACGTATGCTCGCTCTGACCCTTGTACACCGGGAAAGAGTACATGCGAGCCAGAGGAGAAATGAACAGGGACCAGGGTATATGCTCAGCCCGGAGTACTCCGTATGTCCAGGAACAAGCTAACCCCTTTTATTACGCGGTATTATGCTCTTCTCGGACAGGGGTCTGGCTATCGCGCATCATTCCCAAAGGACGGGGACCGGCCTTTGCTCAAAACCAGATCTGAATTCGCTAAATCGGCGCACGTTCCATGGCCCCCAGCACTGACCAGTCGCTGCAGAATTTTCATCTCGATTCAGCACCACGTTTCGTAAGCAGGGGCAGGTTGGGGTGTCCTTGGCTGTTGGAATGATCGATATATGCATGCATCTTGCTTTAGTAGGGTCAGTACCTGGTCCAATGTCCAGCCAACCTCACCATACTGCCTTAAAGCCACCCGGCTTATATTGAATGATGGCCCCATACAAAGATATGGCCCATGCCCTTACGCGACATGCACCGCCGGTACCGCGGGAGCCTTCTCCTTTGCGCTTTATCCAGATCGGCGATAGTCTCAACGAGGCCCCAATCCGTGCAACCATGCGACGAAAACCAGACTATCGGCAATAGTGTGGCCTTAATCGTACATCCCGAGCCTCGGTGCTATCTGATGCTCCGTTTTGCTCCCAAAAGATGCTTGCTCCTCTATCTCGGGGTCAGTCCGTGGATGTTATAGCCAGGGCCCTTACTCTGTAGGGTAGGAGTTCGCTGAAAGGGACCAGGGGAAGATGGACTAGTTGATACACTGAAGATCCGACGAATCGGTTCTGGATCGATCAGCGGGCTTCCTTGGAAGAGATCATTATGAAGACTTGGTGATCCTTCTGGGGTGTGGTCCGTTCTTTGGACCCAATGCTCCGGCTTTCTGCAGCTGATATAGACCCTCGCACAAAGGCATGGACCTTGATCTGCTCAGCTCCAACGTCGTGACAAATACATCACCTGTCACGACCGCCGGCGGAGGCATAACGGCAACATTGCATTGCTCCCATCACATGGCGCTAAATAAGATTATTTTCCGCGATCATCGCCAGCGGCAGGATCTTAGCGGCCCCAGTGGGCCCGGACTAAGAAGCCATCGAGGCAATCAGAATGCCGGCTGAATCGATAGTTCCGATGATCGAGATGGTTCCCACGAGCGATTTCCAATCGGTGGAGCCCTGCCACGAGATGTATTCCAAATCGTGGTCCCCACGTCTCCCAATCGCACGGCGCAGAACCCGATGGACAAGGATCTCCCCAGCTCCATCCTCATGGCTTCGAGTCAGGAACATGCGCTTACCCTCCCAGCTAATGTACGCCAGCACGCTCCAGTGCGGACGCAGCTAGTCCTTTAAGTTGCTCGTGGCCCCCCTCGACGCCGCCCAGCTGGGTCCCCTTCCTTTCTCCATGCGGTCGTTTGCTGACAGCCTCTATCCAACTTCATCACACTCCTTCAACGTCGCTTCTGGGTTCTTTTTGCAGCAGACAACACCGTCATCATGGGGTCGGAGATGGGAGTCACCCCCGACTCCAAGCCGCAGGCCGTGTATAACTCCGTCAGCATCTTCTGGGCCTGCTGGTGTGCAGTCTGGACGGCCGCCGTGCTGTGCGGCATGGCCTTCCTCATTATTCGCCGTGATTCTCCCGTCATTCGCGTCCGAGGCCTCTGGCTGTCGCTCGCGGCCGTTTTATTTCTGCACGCGTACTGGGCGCCGGTTCAGTTCGGTGTTATGATCGGGCCCATCATGCCTGGTGATGCGCAGTACTGGATCATGGGTACCTATCTGCCCATCGGCATCGCCTTGTTCCACGCGTCCAACGCCCGCTTCCTCCACGTCGCCAAGCTCCAGAAGAAATATGTCCGCCCTGGTAGCAGCTATGATGACATGCCCGCGCACATGCAGCGTCGGCCTGGGTTGATTGTTCGCTTCAAGCGTCTCGACTATACCAACAAGACGCTCGTTGTTGTCGCTATTGCTATTGTCATTCAGGTATGCATCCCTCAGCCATGTGGAAGGGCTGTTTCTAACGTATGCAGCTGTTCCTTACAATCCTTATGTGGTTGATCTCGCGCAAGTGGCATCCCTCGTGGGGTATCCCCGGCACAGAGGTGCACGGAACCAAGATGCAGCAGTTGTCGGCCATGGGTGCCGGCTGGGAATGGTAAGTATCGCCGTCAATGAGACGTGTCACGTATGCTAATCGACGCAGGTGGGCTACCATCGTCGGACAGTTCATCTGGGCGTGGATCGTCGCCCCCATCGTTCTGTGGAAGGCTCGCCACATCCAGGACACCCAGGGCTGGCGCATCCAGACCATGGCCTGTGTCATTGCCAAGTGAGTCCCACGCAGAAAAACAAACGTTCACTACTAACGCGTGGCAGCCTTCCCGCTACCCCGATGTGGCTCATCTCGCTCTATGTGCCCGCCTTCGAGAAGGTCAATGCGGTCTGGTTGCCTCCGCAATGGTAAGCACACAGCTGCCTCCTTTACGCCAGTCACCGCTAACACATCCAGGATCTGCCTGTCCATCATCGTCATGGAGATCTTCACCATCTTCCTCCCCTGCTGGGAGGTGATCCGGCACCAGTCGCTGCGCAAGGAGACGCTCGAGACGATCGCCGAGTGGGAGGCCAAGACCAAGGGCAAGGGGTCCGAGGCGAAGTCCGTCAGCGACGCGACGACGATGATCGACTCAATGATCTCGGGCTTCAAGTCGACCAACGCCTCCATCGACAGCAAGAGCTCGCGCGCCAGCATCCTGACCATGGGCGCGCTGGAGCACGTCCTCGAGCGCAACCCGACGCCGCTGCTCGAGTTCTCCGCGCTGCACGACTTCTCCGGCGAGAACATCGCCTTCCTGACCAGCGTCGCCGAGTGGAAGAGCAGCCTGCCCAAGCCCATCCGCGACGGCACCGCCGCCCCCGACGACCCCAACACCCGCGAGCTCATCCGCGAGCGCTTCAACCGCGCCCTGCAGATCTACACCGAGTACATCAGCGTCCGCCACGCCGAGTTCCCCGTCAACATCTCGTCGCAGGACCTGCGCCGGCTGGAGGGCATCTTCGACGCCGCCGCCCAGACCTGCTACGGCGACCAGGTCGAGGCAGACCCGGCCACCCCCTTCGACAAGTTCACCTTCGACCCGCCCTCGCCGCGCCACTCGGAGAGCTCCGAGCAGCCCATCAAGCAGCCGGCGTCCGCGCCGAAGTACTGGGGCGAGGTGCCCGAGAGCTTCAACGCGACCGTGTTTGACGCCGCCGAGGAGAGCATCAAGTATCTCGTGCTCACCAACACGTGGCCCAAGTTTATCAAGAACCGCCGTATCTCGGCGGATTCGGCCAATACCCTCAAGCCGGAGGAATACGAGATGGCCTAGGTTGGCCCCTTAATTGGATCTTAATGTCAAGGTGTACTGTATATACTACCCTGGAAGCGGTTGGATGTCTGGTTTTCATATACCCTTAAGCGATGTACGGATAATTCCCTAATGTGTATAGTCTTTCTTCTGTTAATGACACTCTTTTCGATATCTCAAGTGAAGTGCTAAAGGCCCGCCAGTAGAGGCTAGTGTTTGATGTCTGACTATCACCTCCTGACTACCTGTGAAGAGAAGTGGAGTCCAGCCTTGCAATTATTTGGTCAGAGAGTCCACTAAGATGATCTTCCACCGGGACTACTCCGTACAGTCCATATCGGGGCGGACTGGGGATAGCTGGTGGGCCTGGTCTCAGGAACGCCCGTGCTGCCTATATCTAGAGTTCAATAGTTGAACCATATTGATCCGCATCATCCGCATCCAAGGCTTCACGTCGGCGATGAGCCGGCCTTATGCGTCATATCCCGACAACGGGCAGCATACCCGCCAACCAGCCCCTGAGCCACTGACCACCATGTTGAGAGACAAACGAGGATGTTATGGGGGTTCCTTCAACCCGTTTGCATCCACCATCTGCTATCTTATCGCTATCTTATCTCCCAGTAACGGCAGCAGTGCAGCACCATGCCTCATATTACAAGATCAAGAGGATGATAGAAGGTAGCCAATAGTCTAGAGTAGGATAAAATAAATCTCTTTCATAGTATCAAGTCTAATAGCACATACTCTATACTGACAATATTCTTCAGATTCTGACTCTGATCTGTTTGTTTGTGCGCTGCGCGGTTTGCTTAGGGCTTCAGTGAATCTCCCCCATGGTAAACAGTGAATACATTGCCAATTATCCCCCATTCACATCTCCATCCAGGAACAGCACGACTCTTCTGTATTATCGACGTAGTATCTTATATGTCTATGTTCTGATCTGTCCTCTCTTCATCTACCACCCTAAAAAAACCTCTCTGTCGCCAAAGTTCAGACTTCCTGCAAATCCCCCACGGCTAGTTTTGACTAGCTGACATGGCGGGCTCTAAACGCCCTGCGCCTGGTGCAGGCCCATCCGCGCAGAAGAAGCCCAAACGTGCCAGAGGAAAAGGAAAAGAGGCCGAGGAACCAACCGAGACCGCGCAGACTGCTAGCGTGATTGTTGAGGATAGAGTGGATCAAGACTTAGAAGGTGCCTTCCTGGGCGCTATACTGTTAGACGTCCGACTCCTCGATGCTCGATGGGACGAGAACAGAAGAAACCGAGACATCCAGCCCAGTCTAGTCGCACGGCTCAAAGAAGCCTTCAGAAATGGCATAAAACGATACGCAATTGAAGATCATCTCAAAGCTACAACCACCGAGCCGGAATTTGATGATCTTCTCAAGGCCAATCTCCCAATCTCCCCAGGATCTTCTGACTCCGACCTTTCATACTTTCGCAACCGTGCAGCTACCCACTCTGGTCTTAAGGTGCGTATATGCCCTACCTAGATTCATAGGTAGATGTCAACTAACGTACTTGATTGGAGGCTACGATGCTTCATATTGGAAACCTGCCATATAAGACCCAGCTTACTCTCCGGAATGGCCAGCATCGTGTACGGGCCCTGATTGAACTTTGCAACGAGCAGAGAGAGCTGGCAGCATCAGGTGCATCTGCTGACTCCGGCAAGCCGATTGGGCCACCGGTTAACGATGTAAGCCTAGTATTCACCCACAGTTAGGATATGAACTCACTAATATTATCAAGGACTACCTCTGGGCTGTCGACCTATACGACAACAACAAGTTAACGTCCGACACCCTTGCTACGCTGATCTCAAATCGGGAAATTGTTCGCCAAACAAATTCAGAAGGGTACAATGCCCTGAACATCATCACGTACCTCGACCAGCTGGACGATACTGCAAGAGCCGAGCGCCTGAAGGCGAACAATTTCAAACGGTGGCTCAACACTGTATTTGGAGTGAACCTGACATATGCCACCCGCATGATCACCATCCTTAAAGACAAGTCTTTGTCCAACCTCATCCGCCTATATTGCGGAACAAGATATGGTGAAAACTCGTTCAACTGGTCTCTGATGGCACGGATCCAAGCAGACAAACAAACAGAAGTAAGCCAGTTCCCATGTATACCTATTTTAGGAGAAAATCTAACTTGAATAGATGTGGGCCCTCGAATTTGAAAGGTTTTTCACCTTTTGTTCCACGATTTTTGGATCGAAACGCCAGAATGTCATTGCCTACAGCGACTGGAAGTTGATTCTCTCTCTCGACCAAGGCCATCCGATCTCCCAATTGAGGCTTCTCTTCTTCCCGAAGCCGGAGGATTACTGGATACAGTCGGACGCTTCCACGCCGAAGCGCAACCAACCATTTCCAATATCGAATGAGTACGCCGGCAATCTGCAATTCCCAAAACTGGAAACATCCATCGTCATTCAGGACCAGAAGTATACTTATCGACGACCTGGATTTCTTGACAATCTGTCTGAAAGGTCCTACAAAGCTGTCTTCACCAACCTCCACGCCCACCCGAATCTAGAGTGCCCGACTTGGTAAGATTTATATGAAGTCTACGGTGTACCCCTGGTTACCTACGTATCATTTCTGACATAGTTACAGGGGCGACTGGGTCGACCTCGAGAAAAAGGTCTCGTCGGTTGTCTCTAAGATACTACATCATATCATGGTATGGGTGGAGCCAACTTGGAAGCTGCCATCCAAGTCAAGCCACGAATGGATCTATTTCAGTTGGCTCCAGCAGATCAAACAGCATCTTTTCCCTGATGTGGCCGATTCTTCCCTATCGCCAGAGACTAAAGAATGGGAATTTCTTCGAAGTCTCTGGGACACCGTCAGCAACGAGAATCTATGGCAAGATGCCAATCTCCAGTCCTTGGTAAGTAGTAGAATACCTATAATTCAGTCCCCTTGTTATCCAAACCATACTCATATGCTAACTCAAACACCAGCTGAAGGAACCTGAGTCTACCATTGGTAGCAATGGTCAAGAGCGGCAGCGTTATCTGAGTCGGTTCCAGTATATCCACTGGATTGAGATCGTGAAATTGGTCACTGAAGCACGACCAAATTGTCTTCAAGGGTTTATGAGCGACTTCAATGACTACGATCGCCTGGTAAGTACTATCAGTATAATTGCTATCGCTTGTCTAACTAGATAGACTGCCGTGTACGCGCCGTACACTCCATGGGGCGAAATCTTTTGCAAGACAAATTTCTCCCAGAATAGAGTGCTGCAGAAAACACCATGCCTCAACACAAAGGCTATCCGAGATGACATTGTTTTGCAGGGCGAGATCTTTGGTGCATTAGTTTATTACAGACATCTTAAGCAGCAGATGATCCTCACATTGAACCCAGCGAGACCGTCAGGGTTGATAGCCTCCCCGGTATGTTTGCCCTATACGACTAATCCTACGGGTACTTCTGACCTAGAGTGGTATTAGGAGGAGTACGACACTGCCGTTGAGGTGTTGAAGGGACTGGCGGCACTTCTTGTCAAATTTGGCTACAGGCCAGAGATTGATAACTGGAATGAGAACTTGGCGTCTTTCACCATGGATCGCTCTCAGGACCCCCATCTCTCAACGGATATTCCTGCAAAAGCTGGGTTTTTGACAGCGAGACCGCCTGCTTTTGTTGATCAGGATGATGAGGCCAGGGCCATGGCCAGAACTCTTCAACAGAGCATTGTCAGAAATCGTTTGGAGCGACCTTTACCGAGAAGAGACCGTACGCCTGCCGAGGAAAGCACTATGTAATACTTGTGATAAACAGCATCAGGTGCCTGTTCGATACTATCAAGATTTATACAATGCCGGATAGATATGACCATTGTAGAACAAGTTCAATTCGAATGTCACATTCCAAACAACACTATCAACTCTTCTCGCTAACTTCTCCACTTGGCTCAGACTCTTTGTTCCTCCCATGCAGCACTTGCATCGCCGCTGGCCCAGTGAAATGCTTCCTGCCCGTCGTAATCCAGGTCACGAAGCTGATCACCGCAATGACTCCAATCGCCGCGGACGTGTAGTTCATAGATTCATGGGTCACAGGGTAGGTCTGGGGGAAGTTGAACGTGATGGCAGCAAACAGGAGAAACAGCAGTCCGAGGACATTCAGCACGATGGACAGAGGCTGCGGCAGGGCAAACGGGCCCTTCATGACAGGGTTGTGGCCGGTGACGAAGCCTAGAAGACGGGCGATAAGAGCCAGTGCGTACGAGACATCTACATACGTCAGCAATGCTTCCACACTCAGTCAGTCACCAGACAGCTTACAGAATCCCTCGGTAGAGATGGCAATGACAGTCTCGAAACCCGTGGTAGTGCCAAAGTCGATAGCATCCAGGGCCAGCTGCACGACCAGCGTGAGCAGAATCGCGTTCAGGGGAATGCGATGTTTCGTCTGCACCTTCGACAACACCCCCGAGAACGGCAGCCCGTGGTCCCGCGCAAAGGCGTAGACAGTCCGCGAGCCCTCCGCCAACAAGTTGTTCCCGGCCACTATGACAATGACCGTGATCATGCTGGCCAAGACACACGTTCCCGCCTTGCTCCCTGTGGAGTCATAGAAGATCTGGATGACCGGCACGCCGGTGGACGTGTTGGCGGTGGTATCAATGTCCCCGATGCAGAAGCACAGCGTCAGCAGGAAGGCAAACCCCGTGACGGCGCCCAGCACCACGGAGAGGATGATGGCCTTCGGGGCCTCCTTGGAGGCCGACTTCATCTCCTCGGTCATATGCGACGGGGCGTCGTAGCAGCACATGCCGAAGCAGGCCTGAAGGATGCCTACGATGGCGGCCATGGCGGAGCCCCAGCCGGAGAAGTTCTGGAACTCGGAGAAGACGAAGGACGCGGGCTGTTTGTGGTCGTTTGTCGCGAGGACCACGATCATGGTGACGAGGAACGAGCCGACGTTCCAGATCAGAATGAAGCGCGCCAGGCGGTTCAGCATATGCGCGCCCCAGATGTTGATGGCGGTCGACATGAGGGCGATCAGGTATGCGACGAGCACGGTCTGCCAGCGCTGGATGGTGTATTCGGGAAAGACGAGGTTGGCCATGCCGAGGACGAAGTTGGCGCCGATGGAGTTGTTTGTCGCGCCCATTGCGAGGACGCCTTGGGTGTGTTAGATGATGGACGTTCTGTGTGGAGGCTGGAGCATACCGATTATCATGAACCATCCGCTGACGTAGGAAAGACCCCGTGCGATGCTGGGTGGTGCTAATGCGGCCACCCAGGAATATTGGCCTCCGGCTACCGGGTACATCGAACACATTTCTGCCATGGGAATGGCTACGGCCAGGGTGAGGAGACTGACGCCGATGAAACTGAAGACCATGACGGGGGGTCCTCCCGAGGTGACCCCGACGATGAACACGCCACTTAACGCGGTCCATCTGAGAACTTAGCTAGTGAACGCCAGTAGGGGAGAAGGGGCCGTACGATGTAACGACACTGAAGCTGAAGCCAATCATGCCGAGTAGTCCGAACGTCCGCTTGAGCTCTGGCGACGAGTCAGTACAGAATCATCAGACGCGAGGCAAGGCTCATACCCTGCTCATATCCCAGGTCCTCCAATCGAGCATCTTCCCCAGCCGAGTTGGAGAGAGCTTGCTGGTTGTCTGCCTCGTCTTTCATTGTGTGTCAGTATGCCACCGGTTGCACAGAAGAAGATCAGTTGGAAGCGGTCGACCCCGGATGAGCCGGAGGGCGCATTTAAGGCCAAGTCAACGCCGTTTCCGGCTGTCTTCGCACCTCCTCATCGGCAGCAACATCCCCATGGAGGAGGCGTTGGAGGAGCGAAAGCTTGTCGACGATAAGATAGATAGACATCAGCCATTTCCCAAACGAGAAGGTCTCCGCGATGCCGGTGGACCAGGCCTTGCGGGGGGGCGAATCGGCTATGTCTTTTTCATTTTCATCCAGAGATTCAATTGACAATGCGAATTCCATGGATTAGTGAGAGCGGTGTTTTCCGACTCCTCAGTCAAGCTGGATACTCTATCTCTTGAGATGACACATCCGTGGGGAATGGCCCATAATGTGTGGAGGGCGAGCGATAAGATAGGTGGACAACAGTATTCTTTACTTCACAGAAAGAGATAACATCAGCTAGTACGTGATCTCACAACATCAACTCCCAAAATTCCCCCGTGATCTTCATGCCAAACCCTTCATGCTCCTCCTGCTTTAACAGCTGGAACCCTTCGGCACGGTATAGCCGTCGCGCCGACTCCAGCACACTCTGCGTCCACAGCACCACTCGCTCGTACCCGGTCTCTCTGGCAAAGCGAACGCATTGCTGAATCAGGGACCGTCCCACGCCCCGACCCCGCGCACGCGGTTCCACCAGAAGGAGTCGTAATTTGGCTGTTTTGGGTGCGTCGGGATCGCGGACTAACATAATACTGCCCAGGGACAATGCGTTGGGGTCTGTATCGGTCTGGTCGGTCTCGACGGCCTGTGGGGAAACTGGTTCCTCTGCGATCCAACAGCGTTCGCACGCATGGTCATAGTTCTTCTGGAAATCGGCCGTGATTTGCGCCACCAGGGCCTCGAATCTAGGCCCAAAGCCGTACTCTTTCTCGTAGAGGGCGCCGTGGCGCGCCACGATCCAGTCCAGATCATGGGGCTGGTGTTCGCGGAGGACGATGTTGGAAGTTGGCGGAGGATAGGTCATTATGATGGTCAATTGAGGTAAAGATTGAGACTGGCGTGTGCGGGTTCATATCTTTGTCTGCGGATATAAATGCTGACTGCATGTTGTGGGGCGTCGATGCCATTGACAGGGCGTGCCGAAATTGCAGATGCCGAATGGCCTTGTGCGGATCATGGAATTCACCATCAGCCATTATCCCGTTTGCACGAGCATATACTCGCTCTTAGCCGCCATCACTTCATCTGCATCAAACCCCAGCCTTGTAAATATTTTCTCAACTTGTCCAATATGCTCCTCATCCACCAGAACAGTATAATTCCTGCGCTTCCACCGATAGCACGGATCAGCTCCGTTGTCTAGCAGCAGTCGTATGAATCTGCCCTCGTCCAGCTGGCGCGCAATGTGCAATAAAGGAGGCTTCTTCCTTCCCTTCGACCCCCGGGGAAGTATCTTGACATGGGGCATAGCTCTATATTCCAGCAAAAGCGTCGCGATCTCAAGTCACCCAGCTCCATGGCTCTCTGCAACGGCGTTCGGGGAGCCCCATCGTAGAGCCCCATCGGATCAACCCCATGCTCTAACAATGCCCACACGATGCCCAGTCTCGCTTCCGGGACCCTACACCGGAGGAGCGCCCAAACAATGGACCATCGTGGAATCCGTAACTGGGGATGCGCGGATCGAAGCCACCACGATCCAGCAGATGCTCCGCTGCACGCTCCTAGCCCCATATGATGGCCTCCATCTGGGCGAAGTCACAAACATCTCATTCTCCAGGCGGGAGCTTTGGAGAAGGGCGGATATCACCTCGTCGGCAAATATACCTGCATGGTGTTAGCTGATCCCAGCGTATGCGACAGAATGAACATACGCTTTATAAGTCGTATCTGTAATATTTCGTCGAATGGCAATATATCCGTCACCTTCTGCAGGGTCTGCAGGAGAACCTCCCCGGGAACACGCATTCAGAGGGAAGTTTACATCTCGAAGGTTGTAGGGGAACTGCCTTCTTTCACACGGCATCGTGGCTATATTACTTACAACGTGACTCAGAGCCTCGGCGTAAATGTCGGCTCTAGAGCCTCTGTGGTCTAGGCATCGGTTGCGAAGCAGAAATGTGATACCCGGGGAGGTCATCGATGCACAGCCAATACCATTATGGAAAAAGACCTAGGCACGTTCTGTATTCCTGGAATCCTATGATAGCAACTCAGCCCAGGGCAATTTGTGTCCGTTCTCCAACGGCAGCTCGTCAGGAATAACCCAAATGAACAAAGTATTTAGAGGTACAGGACAGTGTGATGTCTGCAACATCCGAAATATGCATGCATAAATTCATGCCTCAGGCATCTGACGAATACGCAAATACGAAGGCCAAGCGGCTGACTGGATCCTTCATCTCCGTCCAAACAATAATACTGGACATAATCTCAACTTGGACCGGAGAAAGTATGGGAGGGGTCATGCCCCTGAACTACCTAGTACTCTACCTATGCCGTATATGGTCCTAAATACGTAGGCAATACGCAGCCTCTAAGCCCCTCATAAAGTCAAGGGGAATCCCCTCAGCCATACCCCCCACAAGGTCGAAAAAACAATCTCAACACACGCCATGTCAGAACTGTCCGGAAAAACATGCCTCGTGACTGGTGGAGCCAGTGGGCTGGGAAAGGCCATCGCGACTCGGTTCCTTGATGCTGGCGCCAACGTGGTCATCTGCGATGTCAACGACGTGCGCCTGCAGCAGACCTCGACCGAGCTCGCAGGACGGGGTACCCTGAAGGCCATCAAGGCGGACATTACATCCGCCGCCGCTGTCCAAAGCCTTTTTGACGAAATCACCGCTACATTCCAGAAAGTCGATGTTCTGGTCAACAATGCGGGCATTATGGATCGCTTCGATCCCGTCGGCGACCTGGACGAGGGGCTGTGGAACAAGGTCATGGCTGTGAACCTGACCGCGCCGTATCTTCTGAGCAAGCTGGCTGTGCAGAATATGCTGAAACAGGACGGTCCGGATGGCTGCATTATCAACATTGTCTCATTGGCGGGCAAGGCTGGCTGGGCGGCTGGTACGCTTTCTCGTGATGATATCTTGAGGATTGATGGTTGACATGCACCAGGGGCGGCGTACACCGCGAGCAAGCACGGTCTGGTCGGACTGACCAAGAACACGGCCGCTTTTTACGGCAATCAGGGGATTCGATGCAACGCGTTGATGATGGGTGGCATGAATACCAACATCACGGATGCGTTCATGGCCGGCGTCAACCAGGAGGGAATGAAGAAGGTGAAGGAGCTCATGGAGGCTGTCAAAACGCCGCTGTGTGAGTTGGAGCAGGTTGCTGAGCTGTGTCTGACGGTGGCGTCGAGTAAGGGTGCCCGGCTGATTAACGGAGCGTGCATTCCGGTTGATAATGGATTCTGTGGTATTGTCGGGTAGCCAGCAGGTAATGGTGATGTATCTTTTATGTTTATATTGTATGCGTTACTGGAATGGGGATGAATCTGTCAATGCCACCACGTAAATACAGTGCTTGGACGATCTTTAAATGATGCAAGAACATGGAAATTAAAGCCTATGATAAGGTATATGCTTAGGTACAGGTATGGGCAGTTCCGTACACTAGAGGATCTGGCGAAGGGTGGCCAAGTGTTTACAGCGAATGCTTTCTGGGTCAATAGATATACTTCGCAGATAAATCGATGCCAGAAGAGGCTACAGTATGGATACTAAGTATTCATATAATGAGTGCTCCTACATGTCCCACAAATGGATTAGGACGCCTGGTCTGTAAGTATCTATCTAGCCCGCATCGACTAGGAGGATACCAGACAACAGGCGTCATACGAGCAAGATCGGCCGTGGGGAGATCATAGGCATTGATAGCGCCTGAATCCATCCGACATATAAGCGAATTATGCGGTGAAAGAATCCTCCTGCACTCAAAGACACTTCTTTAATTAAACGTGGCACGGACAGACTCCACCCGGCGCACGATATCGCCCAAAAGGGAACAGATCCAGCATCGCCACCTGTCAGATTACACTCCTTTGAGTCTAGCGACATCCGATCGGCCTTTGCCCGTGTTTCTTGGCCATCTTCTATGCCACATACAGTCTAGCTTGATTATACTGTGTTGTTCGTCTCAACCGATCTGATCTTGGCCCATCTCATTGCACTCTGATGAACCAAACAATGCACAGAATCCATTCTCAGCCCCGGCATCAGACTGGAGGATGTGATGGGTCCCAGCGCAACATCGGCCTTCTTCTGGGAATGATATACACTGACGTTGTGGCAGTTCATGGCACGACAAGGCTGAAGCATGAGCTATACTTACGTCTAAGCTCTGTCGCAATGTATAAGTACTCACTGGACCGCCTCAAAACATACATGAAGAATCCCGTAATCAGTTCAACTTCTTCCTTGCATTCTAACTGACACCACAATGCGGTTTCTTCAGGCGACCGCTCTGATCGCACTATGCACCACAGGCATCCATGCACAACTTCTCGGCCCTGTATACCCAGCACCCCGAGACCTCAGCTCCAAAGAAAGCCATGTCTCTTCCAGCTGGCGCAATATCACCGCCACCTTGGACAAAATCCTATCCAGCAAGCTGAATGCCACAGCAGCCCAGTCGGCTCTATTGAAAGACCTGACCTTCTCCGTGGGCATGTTCTCTGTCCACGACAGTGAAGCGTCCACCTTGCAATATCACCATACCAGCCCGGAAGTCGCCAACTCCACTGCCGGCGTGAACAAAGTAGACGGGGACAGCATCTACGGCATCGCCAGCGGCACCAAGGCATTCACCGTCCTCGCCGGCCTCCTCGAACTCGACCCCCAAGACTGGGACCGTCCGCTGACAGACATCTTCCCCGCGTTCGCCGACTACATCCACAACAAGGAACATACGGAGCCTGCGCGGAATGTCCAGTGGGACAAGATCACGCTCAGCGCCATCGCCGCCCAGATTGGAGGAGTCCCTCGCGGATCCATCCCCCTCACTCCAGGGGACATCCTGCTCAACTACCTCGTCGCCGAAAGTACTGGTACTCTTACGCCAAAAACCGATCCCGCCACCTACGGCCTCCCGCCAGTCAATGCCTCCGATCCCTCCATCACCCCTCCATGTGCCAACGACGGCCACTGCACGGGAGACGAATTCGCTGAAGCCATGGCGGACGAATATCCCGTCTTCCAGCCCTGGGCCAGCCCAGCCTACGCCAACAACGGGTTCATCCTCCTCGGCCAAGCGATCGCCAATCTGACAGGCAAGCCCCTCGACAAGATCTACCAGGAGAGCATCTTCGACCCGCTAGAGATGGCCTCGTCGCGGGCCTCTCCGCCCCCCGAGTCCGACTACCCCCGCTACGTCATTGCAGGCGACCCAGCAGCCTCTATCGCAAACGACCCCGGCATCGCCGTCTCCTCTGGCGGCCTGTTCAGCTCCACGAACGACTACGCCAAATTCGGCGTCGCCGTGCTCAACTCCACCCTCTTGCCTGAAGAACAGACCCGTCGATGGATGAAGCCGGTTAGCCATACGGCGCATCTACGGTACTCCGTTGGCGCGCCGTGGGAGATCTACCGCTACACGCATGCTTCTGGCGCCGTCACCGATATTTATACCAAGTCAGGGGACTCGGGCTTCTACAGCAGCTATATCGTTCTCCTGCCGGACTTCGACGCTGGGTTCAGTGTCATCAGTTGCAGCTCGAAGACCTCCCGGTCCGCGGGGACCGCCCTCGTCGCTGATATCGTGTCCGAGACTGTGCTCCCCGCGCTGATGGATGAAGCAGCCCGCGAGGCGCAGCGCAGTTTTGCGGGAACGTACGTTTCCACGCAGGCGGGACTCAACTCGTCCATCACCTTGTCCGTGCAGAATGCGCCATCCGCGGCACCGGGACTGGCGCTCGCCTCCTGGATCAGTAATGGGACTGACGTATTGCCTCTACTGCCTAGTTTTGGACTCTCCACCAAGGCGCGGTTCGTTCCAACGATCCCGCTCTCCGGCGAGACGGGCCGAGTCGCGTTCAGGCCGTATACGCCGACGACGCATGGCATTACCGGGCCGCCATCGCACGGCCTGTTTTCGAACTTCTTCGCCCTCAATGACTGGGTAGCCGTGGACGCGGTGACATATGCGGGTGTCTCACCGGTGCTGATGATGTTTGACGTGGAGGACGGGAAGGCCGTGTCGGTGTCGCTTCCGGGGTATCAGGCTAAGCTCGAGTGGAGAAAGGCAAACTAACTCGCTAGTCTCTGTCGATAGAGGGTCATGGGTCAGCGATGTGCAGCTTACCCGAGAGATGGGGATAGATGGAGATATCGGACATAGTAACATACATATCCTGCTTAGAAATAACAGCGGTCAGCGTGACATATATAACCCCTCACCACGCACGTAGACTCTCTTCCCAACATCCCTCCCATCATTAATTGATCATTGAATCCACCATGAAATACGTCCAACTCGGCAACACAGGCCTCCGCGTCTCGCGCATTTGCGTCGGCTGCATGAGCTACGGCGAGCCAGGCAAGCAATTCAACTGGTCGCTTCCGGCCGCCGAAGCGCTGCCCGTGCTCGACCACTGCTACCGGCAGGGGCTCAACTTCTTCGACACGGCCAACATCTACTCGAACGGCGACTCGGAGGTGATCCTCGGGCGCGCGATCAAAGAGTTCAACTGGCGGCGGGAGAGCCTCGTGATCGCGACGAAGGTGTTCGCGCCGGTCGCGCGCGACGGCGACAACCCGATGGCCATGAGCGAGGAGGCGCGCGACAACGCCGGCTACGTCAACCAGTACGGGCTGAGCCGGAAGCACATCTTCGAGAGCGTAGACGCCAGCCTGCGCCGGCTGGACCTGCCGTACGTCGACCTGCTGCAGATCCACCGGTTCGACCCGCACACGCCGGCCAAGGAGACCATGGAGGCGCTGCACGACGTCGTCAAGGCCGGCAAGGTGCGCTACATCGGGGCGTCGTCGATGTTTGCGCACCAGCTGCTCGAGTACCAGTACACGGCCCGGCTGCATGGCTGGACGGAGTTTGTGTCCATGCAGAACCTGTATAATGCGGTCTACCGCGAGGAGGAGCGCGAGATGTTCCCGGCGTGCGCGAAGTTCGGCATGGGCAGCATCCCGTGGAGTCCGGTGGCGATGGGGTTCCTGGCGCGGCCGTGGCGGGCGTTTGCGGACACGGCGCGCGGCGATGCGCTGGGGCAGGGCATGATGGGGCATAAGTTTACGGAGACGGATCGCAGGATTAGTGAGAGGGTCGAGGAGATTGCGGGCAAGCGGGGGGTGTCGATGGCGACGGTGGCACTGGCGTGGTGCTTGTCCAAGCCGTTTATTACGGCGCCGATTGTGGGGATGAGTAAGATTGAGCGTGTGGATGAGGCTATCCAGGCGATTGATTTTGAGCTCTCGGAGGAGGAGATCAAGAGTATTGATGAGTTGTATGAGCCGAAGGGGATTATTGGGCATAAGTAGAACTTGTGCTTGGTAGACATAAAATGCTTGAGGTCAGAGGGATATACTTCTCATCTCATTGTCTGAGGCCGGGTCTTTCAGCTTGCTGTCTTTGTTATGCAATCCTACCAAAACCAGGTGTCTATATAACTGTTGCGTATAGAGTAACGGAAGCGACTAGCCTACTCGTTCGGGATAGTTCTCCTAACGAATAAAGCTTCTGGCTTACAAAACTTGAGCAAGGACAAATACATCTAGGAAGTAGACTGATTGTGACTCGACTTCATATCACCCCGGGGTGAAACCCAACGTCGACCGAGATATCACATATCACACCAATAAGGACATTGACATCGCTATGTTTTCCAAGGACCAGCTGACCTTCTTCGGAATTATTGAGATCCCTGTCGCCGAACATGTATTAACTTCATCGGGGTGCGTGTCGTCTTCCGTGGGCAGGCTTCAGCAAGGTATACAATATCTCCACGCAGTGCGTGTCTTTGAAATGCTTTGCGGGTTGGGCTGTGCTTCTTTCGGTGAGACATACGCATCCATATTGAGGATGCCAGGAGTAAACGCTCAGCTACCTTAGATTTTTGGTGGAAGGTTAGTTGGAGAACTTGTACTTTGGTCATTGCAAGGTCCACAGATGCTGGAAAGATTAGTTCGAGTACATCACCACACAACTTCTATCTGTACTCTAGGTGTCGTCATACACCATGTGAATACCCCTGCAGCGATCGAGGAGTAAGTCAACAGCTCCTTCCGGCAGCATGCAGGTGTCGTGCGGCATAAACACGCCCTTCTGTGCAGGCATGTTGATGCCTACGCAGCGCGATCAAGGAGCTTGGACCAGTCTCTCCCCAGGCAGTGAAACAGGTTCATCCTGGTCATGGGACACCTTGGAAATGCCGTGTGTTGACTGGTCGGATTTTTGTTCCAGACGGTAGTAGTGGCTGATCATGTCGCTAACTTCAACTGTAGCCAAGATGTTTCGCATATCCATATCCCGTATGCTATCGATACCCCTGCCGCTATCAGCGGTAGTCAACACACCACGACCACACACATGATTCATTCTCCAAAGGTTGACGCTATCTCTGACGACGCCTACCCTCCAGTAGCTGGACTAGTGCTGGACGCGACTCCGATATACCCTTCGTTAGGAACATGGCGGCTTACGAATCAGTGGCGGACATCGTCGTAACCGTGCAAACGGTTGTATGCTTTGTACCTGGGCTGCTTATGCATTCCCGAGTAGGACAGTTCAGGGGTGGGGTGTCTCGGTGACTATCCGCATATGGTATTTTTGCATCTCGGTAGCTTGATGCAGGCGACATCTACCATCCCTGTTCTCTGCAGACTTCGATCGGAAGATCTCTATGTTGTGAGTGGGAGATCTATCGAGTAGTTCAACGGGGATACATGACTTCGTAGCCCTAACCAGGTTTCTTCCCTGATCGCTCCATCGTGGTGGGGATGTGATGGAGGGTTGCCGAGTCGTCTGATCAGCGTGGGTTGGGTGGAGATGTTTTGGTTTGTCACATTTCTCCCTAGCCCACTGCAGTATGGAGGAAGCACTTTGCATTATAGGAGGCACTCTGATGAGCGTCAATACCACTGTCAGCAATCGCAGGATAACTGCAGGATGAATATGCTTGGATTAGCATCCGTTGCAGCCGTTGTCGTGGCTAACTCGCAGCAAGATCGACTGTGCGTGCCAAGGGGCTCGGATCTGGGGTCACGACGAGGATTACCCGTGGACGACCGCTCGTACCGTGCCGTAGTCATTTCCAGCGAGCGACCACGGGCATGACTCGCAGGTGGCTCAGCCACTAGTAACCCCCTTGCGCAACGGAGGGTGTGCGGCGATGGTCGTTTGAGTGGTTGCATTGCTTGCACGATGGCCAGTCAGCATGCCGAGTAACCCGGAAGATCAACCGATGTTCCCACTACCCCCAAAGACGATGTGGGATGTGCCTCGCCCTTCATAGGTCTTTCTTCTGGTTCATAGGAGACGCTTTTATGACTCCTGAGCTATTATTGTCTTCGGGTGATGGGAGGAAGTGAGTCGGGTCAGCCGAGTCTACCGCGTGTGGTTACAATGACTAGGCAGAGAGAACCGGTTTGTTCGGCTGAACAGACAGACGCCACCGGGTTGTAGAGGGGTTTAAAAGGATGTACAACCCAGATCAGCCTGGGTGGTATGTGTGTCCTTTTGCACAGTGGACTGCTGTCAACGGAAGAAAGAAGTCGCTGTTTCGAGGCCAAGAACCGAAGAACTGCCCACAGCTCGCCAAAGAGTTATCTGCGTGACCTGATTGTCCAGCATTATTCGCGGGGTTCTCCCTTTGTCTTGATGCGCTGGGATGCGTCCTCGTTGGCCTGGAGAATTTCGGCTCTAGTCATCTGATGTTGGTGATTCTGTCTCCTTGGAGGACTCTGGCGGTAAGGGATTTCCATTTCTTGATATCGTTGATGTTCATTGATCTCCCGATCTTTTCTCCTGGCGACGTGGAGATGTCACGTACTGGTACTGTACCGATACGCAACTCGGCTGCCCCTCCCGCTCTTCCCGCCATGACGCCATCGTTTTGGGCGGTTTTGTGACGGCGGCTTCCCCGCATTTTCCATTTCGATTATTTTATTTTATTTCGGATTATTTTCTTATTATTGTCCTCAATATTCTAACGAGACTATAGACAACCATTGTCAACCGATAGCAAAGTATAGACGGACATCTCCCTACAGACAAGCTTCAAGGACGAAGAAAGGAAAAATCCCCAGTGGACGACCTGGACAGGAACGGTTCCTGATCCAAGGATCCCCCCTAAGGTACCACCAGATTGATCCACTACTGGAATCCATGAGAAACCGGGAATCAGAAAAATAAATGGCGCCCTCGTCCTCCTTTTCTTCTTCCTCTTCCTCCTCCTCCTCCTCCTCCTCCTCCTCTCCATCCGTCTATCCCTCCTCCTACAGTTCGCTTCATTCGCCGCCATCGCTGCACAGTAAGTCTCTCCAAGTCTCTCCTTCCTTCCTCCCCCTCCCCCCTCCTCCCCTCGGATGACTTGTACCATCCGCCCATCTCCACCAGACACGTGTGCCCTGCCTTTTTGCCTACATTCTCCATCATGATTCACACTGATCGCGTGCTCCCAGCCAATCTCACTTCCTCCTCCTGGTCTCCTTCCTATCGATCACCCACTTTTGCCGCCCACGACCAGTTAGAAACCCTCATCGCCCGACACGGTCACCCCACTCGGGTATCCCTCTCCTCCCTCGAGGAATTGACGGCCACCTCGTCGACATATAACCCCCCATCTCCGTTCGGTCCTGTCTCTCCGGTCTCTGAGACCCCTGATCGATCGCTCTCTCGATCTGTCTCCCGGCCGATTCCCATCCCTAAACGCTCGTCCGTCTCCTACGACCCGGACATTCCCGTCACTCCTTTGACTGGACGCTTCGATAAAGGCTACTACTTCGCCCATCGAGACGAACTCGCTCCCTCCTCTCGAGACATACCCCGACCTGGCACCCGCAGTGGTCGACGTCCTCGTCGTTCACGCCCACTCACTTCCAGAATGCGTTCTGACAACACCACCTTCTACGCCCCTGTCGTCTCGCCCTCCATGTCCCCAACCAACACCCGCCCCGCCTCCCCTCAACCCTCTCGTTCGCGCCCTCAAAGCTCCGCCAAATCCCTCCCCGCCTTCCACCTCGGGAGCCTGCCTCGCTTCCATCCCGCCGTGTACCCGTCCTCCAGTACCTCCCAGAACATTTCCTCCGCTCAGCCGCCATCCCCTCGCCAGCCGCGTCAGGCGCTATACCGGACGACCTCGGGATCCCGAGACACCACCATGTGGCATTACCGAGACCTGATGGAAGGGGTCACTCTGCCCAAGGCTCCCTCTCGCCCCCTGTCACCCGGTCCGTCCGCTCCTCGGCTGGATCCCCTCCGCAGTCCAGGTCCCGTCACTCCGCTGACCCTGGAGGAAGCGAGCGGGTATCTCGTTACCGGTGCATCCCAGTCGGGGGATCAGCAGTCTGGGCCGGCCCCGGATCTGATCGAACGGTTGATCGCCCGGGAGAACGAGCGTCTGCGGCAACAGGCGAAGAAGATCACCAAGACCCGGTGAATGTCTCAGAGGACTGTTTTGACGGGATAGACGTCCTCGAGAAACATCCGCGTCCGTCGGCATCATTCGCCAGCATCGCCGAGAGGGAGTGCCGTGACCGTCGCGATATGCTTCGATCGAATGGCTTAGACACGCTCGCTCAAAGCAGTCTTCAGTGGCATGACCATCTATCCACATCATGCACGACGGAAATTCTTTGACCACATCTGCGAAGAACTCTTGTATTATTGAAAGTTGCATTTATACCCCACACAGCTTGATCGTCATCATCTCTTACCTCCACTGCGTTCATCATTCATCTCCTTCTCCAGACTGTATTTCGGTTCTTCTTTACTGGCTTTCGTGTTTCATGGTATGGGGGCTCCAATTCGGGCTGAGCAGAACCAGGCTGCCACCCGTGGCATTCTCAGGCTGTCAGATAAAGATTGGAAACGGCCTTGATGGCAGATAGATATCAGAATTGATCTGCTAGAGTTATCGGTCTGGTCCACCAATGAATGACGGACATTAGCGGGTAGCCTCAGAATACTTTATGGACTTCCCGATGAAGACCGATCTGCCTCGTAAACGACCAGTCGAACGTGTTACCGACGGGTTATGGCACAATATGGCTGCTATTCAGCATGGGATAAAGGTGAGGCTAACGGGCCAGAACCCTGGAACGGCCGGCGGGAGCACCGAGGCCCTTGCAGCTGCCTAGCCCATTATGGGACTGGGCACGATTCGTGTTTTTCAGCCTTTGAGTGCCTCGGAAAGTTGAATGAGACTGAGACGTAAGTCCAGTCAGATACAACTAGATCTTGAAATACCTTGGAGATCCGGACTGACATATCTACTACGTCAAAGGATCGACCTCACGTCCATCACAAGTCTACAGAGTATCCGTCACATGTCTGTCACACGAGCTTGATCGTGGCCGAGGGTGAACGACATGAGGCGATGACGAGATGAAGATGAATCTCCTACTATGCGGTCATCGCCCGCAATCGCCACCGTGTAGGTAAACCGGGAATAAAACCCTCGGTTCCTGATTCGCGGGAGCGGTTCCGGGGAAATTGCTGCAGTCTCGCGTTCCAGAAACAATGGCATCGTCATCATGGCGTTGTTGGTTGGGCTAACCTAGGAACAAGCCACCATTCACCCCCCTGAGGAAGCATCTAGACCGTGGGGGAGGCTATCTGCGCCACTGATGGTATGGCAACTCTTGGTTGGGAAAACAGGGAACCTCGAGTGGGCCCGCATACCGTCATCGCGGTGCAAGATATACCTCGATATTGTCGAGACTGGGGTATAAAAAGGCGAGAACCACCGCTGGAATAGCTCTCTCCCATCCACACAACAATCTCCATCTCTCAAGCATCTACAAAGACTCTCTCATACTACCTCACACCACCACCACCATGGAAACTGTCAAGGTGTGTTCAATCCATGACACGCCATTTCAACGGATAGACCATATCGCCTAACACTCTATAGAACGCCGCCAACTACGTCTCCGAGACCATCCAGGGCACCGGCGCTGAGGCTTCCAAGGAGGCCAACAAGCAGGTCGCCAAGGACTCCGACGCCAGCGTCAGCACCCGTGCCAGCGCTGCGAAGGACGCCCTCGGGGATAAGAAGGACGAGTACTCGCATAACACCAAGGCTGATGTCCACAAGGGTATGTGATGTGATGCATGTGACCTTGACCGATGCAGCTGCTGATGACGACTATAGAAGCCACGAAGCACTAAGCATAACGAACATGTTTTCTGATGGAGGTCGGACTTTCGGTTTTTACTTATGCATGCCTGTGACGCTACCTCGTTGTCTCTATGCGATTATGCCATGAGAAATGTCTAATGAATGACTTTATCTACCTTATGCCTGGTTATAGTAACTGTACTCCGTAGTCCGTACCTATTCAATGACGTCATCTGTATTGCCCCTTGGCCCAAGCCACCCTTAACCATCTACTTTTCCTAAGCACGGCTCAAACACACGAGAGTAGATTGTCGATCGAGGATGCCGTGTGTAGTTCTATTGATGTCATTCCGTAAGAACTGATATACTACTATAGTTGCGGTAAACGAGAGCAGAGTCAAATGCACTCCGCTCAGGCCATTAGTCCTAGAGAAGTGTCCTCCGCACTGGTCTTTCTCCGCATATATCTCACTCATATGGCATCTTAATGGCTTCTTGTCTAAATAGTCCCTCAAGGCATGCGTCGTGACGAGAAAATTGTTTGCTCGTTACAATATCTCGGGTGAGAAACACGGGAGCGATGATGGTTATATATTTCTATCGACCTGGGGTGGACAGTGTCTGTCGACCTTTTCAGGTAACCTCCACAGCCATGACATTGCAGTGAGTGATACCCAATGTCGAAAGAGTAGGTAAACAGTCGTCTTGTCTTACGCCCATGCTTCCCCGCCTTGATGAATGCTTGAACGGATCGGCGAACCCCCGGAGTTGGACTCGGACTCCCCGATCCGCCGAGTTTTGCGGGGCGCAACGCAGCATAAGATGGCATCTCCGATCTTCTCTTGTACCTCCTCCTCCGCTTCATCGATGGAGTTCCTATCGTTCATAATAATATTTCACGTGCCGCGCCCTATATAGTCACCCTTTCCCGCCTGTCAATACCGCATTTCGCGTCTAGCCGACTCGGTTGATCGTCGCCACGACCTGTCCGATAACGGACCGCCAGATTCAGCAAGACACGGACGGTGAGCGACTCGACCACTGGCGTCGCGTCGCTTTGGGATTGCGCGAGAAAACCACCTGCGACAATACTGGCGACTGAAAATGTCGTCACCGTCACCGTCTACAACGACACCGACCTCAGCGATCCCGGCGCCGCAATCGACGATGGGCAAGGGCAATAATGGGTCGGGGCATGGGACGCCGTCGACAAGCTCCAAGCACGACTACAAAGGATTTGTGGCAGGTGTATTCTCCGGAATCGCAAAGCTGAGCGGTATATACTCCCCTCATTCTTGACAAGTGGCAATTTGCTAATGCATCTGAACTATAGTTGGCCATCCGTACGTGACGACGCTATATCTACATCCTTGCACGACACCCCACGCTAACCGCTTGCTAGATTCGATACCGTCAAGGTCCGCCTGCAGACGAGTACAGAGGGACACTTCAAGGGACCATTGGATTGTGTCCTGCAGACCCTGAGGAAGGAGGGTGTAACTGGATTGTATAAGGGAGCGACGCCGCCGCTGGTCGGATGGATGATGATGGACTCTGTGTAAGCCGAGCCCACCTTTATCGTTAGTCCGCTCACTGACGGAGGTAGTATGCTGGGCTCCCTGACGTTCTATCGACGCATCCTACTCGAGAACGTCTTTTCGAACCCCGATATTCGGCGTCTGACGCCGTTCGCCCGGCACCAGCCCGACCTTAATGTCCTCCCCAGCTTCGGCCATGGTATCGCAGGCATCATGGCCGGTACGACGGTCAGCTTCATCGCCGCCCCGGTGGAACATGTCAAAGCGCGTCTCCAGATCCAGTACGCCGCTGAGAAATCGCAACGGCTGTACAGTGGGCCGATTGACTGCGTCCGCAAGATGGTAAGTCATGTCGAGACGTGCTTGGAAAAAGGCCTTTTGAAAATAACGACGCGACTAACAATTGTAGCTCCGCACACACGGCATCACCGGCCTCTACCGCGGTCTCTTCGCAACGATCCTCTTCCGGTCGTTCTTTTTCTTCTGGTGGGGTTCGTACGATGTCTTATCGCGACTGATGAGAGAGCGGACCAGCCTGTCTGCGCCGGCGATCAACTTCTGGGCCGGCGGAATCTCGGCCCAGATCTTCTGGATCATGTCGTATCCATCGGACGTAGTGAAAAACCGCCTGATGACGGACCCCATGGGCGGCGCGCTGGGCGACGGGCAACGGCAATTCCGGTGGTGGAAGGACGCGGCGGTCGCGGTGTATCGGGAGCGCGGGTGGAGAGGGTACTGGAGGGGCTTTGTGCCTTGTTTCTTGAGAGCATTCCCGGCGAATGCGATGGCCTTGGTTGCATTTGAGGGTGTGATGCGGTGGCTGCCGTAGCCAGACGAAAATAGAACTATACTAGAACACAGCAACGAAATGCATTGTACATAGACTATATGCGATGAGCCGTTAATAGAACAATTAAAACAGATCAATTTATTGCCGTATGAGAATGTCGCATCTCATACGTTCCTGATAAGCGCCTTGTGCCTCTATAGTATCCGCAGGTGCTATACAGACGCCGACATGCCGCATGCGGAATTTGCCTCTCCAAAAACAGCCACGGTCTCTCCCTCGATCACTCCACATCATATCATCGATGACCTCGGGCTGATTCGCAGATTGCACCGCTCCATCCAGCTCGAACGTCCGATAGGCGCAAGGCGGAGCGACGTGAAACTGTGGTTCCGCGAATCTTTTCCGGCATCGTCCAACCTCACCTCTTCGCTCTCTCTCTCACCAACACCACATCCCCTTCTATCCTTCGGTCGCTGTCGCCATCGCCATGTTCGTGGGTCGCTCCACGATTACTTTCCGTCCTTAGATTTCGAACCGTCTCTGGCCGAGCCTGACCGACCGACGACGTGTCCTGGATTTAGACCCTGTCGATCGCCGACTGACCACGTCGACTCTGTCTCTCATCTGCAACACCACCACCGTCCTTCGTCCATCACACACACCTCCTGTCCGGTCCACGGCCACAATGGCCGTCGCACGCTCCATGCGACGCACCAGCTCCACCACCGTCGTCCTGGCGGCCATGCTGGCCCTCGGCTTCCTCTTCTTCCTCCTCACGCCGTCCACCCCGGACGTCTCACCCATCTCCGCCCCCGGCTCCGGCTCGTCACAGCAACGACGAGAAGACAACGCCGCCGAGAACCCGCTCTCGCCGCCGACAAAACCCTTCTTCAAATCCCAGCCCCTCCGCGAGGACGGCTACCAGGCCGCGCCGCCCGTCGTGCACTACAACCTCAACGAGCTGACCAGCACCAGCGACTCCGCCACCAAGGGCGAGCGCGTGCTCATCCTGACCCCGCTGGCGCGCTTCTACCAGGGCTTCTGGGACAACGTCGTGCGGCTCACCTACCCGCACGAGCTCATCTCGATCGGCTTCATCATCCCGCAAACAAAGGAGGGCAACGCCGCCGCCGCGGCACTCGAGGATGCCATCGCCAAGACCCAGGCCGGCCCCCTCGACGCCCGCTTCGCCAGCATCAGCATCCTGCGCCAGGACTTCGACCCGCCGCTCGCGTCGCAGGACGAGAAGGAGCGCCACAAGCTCGAGAACCAGCGCGTCCGCCGCGAGTCCATGAGCCGCGCCCGCAACAGCCTGCTTTTCACTACCCTCGGCCCTGCGTCTTCCTGGGTCCTCTGGCTCGACGCGGATATCGTCGAGACGCCCCCGTCCCTCATCCAGGACCTCACCGCCCACAACCGCCCCGTCATCGTGCCCAATTGCTACCAGCGCTACTATAACACTGATACCAAGAAGATGGACGTCCGGCCGTACGACTTTAACTCCTGGATCGATAGTACCTCCGCCCGGAACCTCGCGGATAATATGGAGCCCGATGAGATCCTCCTCGAGGGCTATGCGGAGCTGCCGACCTACCGCACGCTGATGGCGTATCTCGCCGACACCGCGAACCCCAACCCGCGGCGGGTCATCGAGCTCGATGGCGTCGGGGGCACCGCTCTCATGGTCAAGGCGGATGTGCATCGCGACGGCGCCATGTTCCCCGCGTTCCCCTTCTACCATCTCGTCGAGACCGAGGGCTTTGCTAAGATGGCCAAGCGGCTGGGTTATTCGGTGTTTGGGCTTCCGGATTATTTTGTGAGTTCCCGCAATGGTTGGTTGGGAGTGGCGGAGTGCTAATGCATGACAGGTATATCATTACAACGAGTAACAGTCTCTCCATCTCCATTCATTGTTGCATTGATTAGAATCGCTGCATCCGCGCGCTGTGCGCGAGGTCATCTCATTGCTGTCTTGCTATCTATGGGCTCTGTTTCTATAAATGTTTCTGGTTCAGTCGGTTGGCGTCAGGTTGATTATGTGGCAGGTAGTTCCGCCGAGAGCTGTAGCTATACATCGCCATTGCGGCTATATCATGCTTAACTCTTAATACCGGTCTGTCTGTAGAAGGTACCCGGCACTGGATCGACAATCCCCGATAATTCCAACGTACCAGCTGCCCTAGATAATGGCGTCCGCGACGTATGGAACATACCCAATTAGTCCCACGAGATCCTATGAAGTCAGCCCAAGCACTCCCAAGACCAAGCAAAAAACTTACCCAAGCATGATCCCTGCACCGACCGCCACCGCCAAAAACTGCACAATCGTATTCTTAATCTCCCGGCGCTTGTCCTTGCCGGTCTCCAACAGCTCCGGAATCACCGACACCGTGCCGACATACAGGAACGTCCCCGCCGTAAACGGCAGCAACATATCCCCCCACGACAAGCTCGTCCCCCACAGCCCGCCCGTCGCCGCCCCCTCACCAGCACTGCCGCCGCCATTCCCGCCAAACTCCTGCACCGCAATCCCAATGAACGTGCCGAGGAACGCGCCGACGGCGGTGACAAACTGCGCGCCCATGGCCTTCCGCTTGGAGAAGCCGGACTGCACGAGCAGCGCAAAGTCGCCGACCTCATGAGGGATCTCGTGGAAGAACACGGCGACGGTGGTGGTGGCGCCGATGGTGGGCGACGCGTAGAACGACGACGACATGGCCAGGCCGTCGGTGATGTTGTGCGTGAAGTCTGCGATGAGGTTGAGGTAGCCGCCTAGCTTGACGCTGGGGTTGATTTCCTTTTCCGGGGCGTCGGTTGTCGCGGGGGAGGAATCGCCAGGGGATGCTTGCGGCTTGCGCTGTTTGAGTTCGTTGCCGGCGGCGTCGCTGGGCGAGGAGCCGGATGCGATGGCCGCGGGCGTATCGTCTGCATGGCTGTGGCCGTGAGAGTGGTCGTGGCCCGCGCCGCCGGTCGCGATGCGCAGCGCCTTGTCCATGGCGACAAAGGTGAAGAAGCCGACCATGATGCCGAGGCCGAGGAGGAGGTTGCGGTTGGGCTCGACCATCACGAAGCGCACATGGTCGGGCGAGTCCTCGCCGAGGAAGATCTCCGGGAGCAGGTGGAAGAGCGTGTCGCCGAGGAGACCCCCCACGGCGAAGGCGACCATGACGGAGAGCGAGGAGGGGTCGATGTTGGGCGGGCAGAGGGCCAGGAGGAAGTCTGAGGAGTTAGCGAAAGATTGAGCAGAATGAGGTGTGGGAAAGCTGTACTGGGTGGTCCGGAGATGTAGATGGTTGCCAGGATAGCATTCACGGCCGGGCTACCAGGGAAGAGGACAGCGAAGATCTTCGAGGTCAGACTGGTGGTCTGTGGATTAGAGGCGCGTTTGTGCTCGTTGAGCGATTCCACAAGGGGACAGTTCTGGGATTGTTAGAGCCCATACTTGTAGATTTATATGCAGGACTGTCGAACGCTAGCGCTAGACACTGAATGCATGGTACGGATGGACATGGACACACCTGCAACTCATCCTCGATCTCGGCGACAGAGAGATCCCCCACCGAGACGGAATCATGGGCCCATGCGAAGGCAGAGAACAGCAGGAGTCCAGCTGCCAGCGCTAGGATGATCCTGCGCATTGCTAGAGGGGAGGAAGTCATGATAGCCGCGACAATGGCAGGACAGAGGGGAATATAAAGGGAAACAGGAGGAGAAGATGCCCGCGATAGTTGGGGAAATTCAGGGTCCATTTAGTCTGCTTATCAGTTTGCCGTTTAGGGTATAGCGTCAGATTAGGTAATAAGCGCAGACAAACACGCCAAGCCAGTGCAAACCGATCAACTTTTTGATAAGAAATCGAAGCAAGCATCATTTTTCTCGCCGCATACAACAACCCCCCAGCATATCCCCCGCGTCAATCACCATGGGTACCATCCGCCAGAAGAAGAAGAACCGCTCTTCCGTCCCCAAGACCAAGGCCAAGCGGACCGGTCAGCTGAAGAATGGCAACAAGAAAATCAATGTCCTAGGCAATGCCATCATCGCCGAGAACTGGTATGGCCTTCTGAAATTGCAGATTCCGACAAAAACAACTTGTTAACACTGGATATTGCAGGGACCGCAAGCTCACTCTGACACAAAACTACCGCCGACTGGGACTCGTCCACCGTCTGAACGCCCCCGCCGGTGGCTCGGAGAAGCGCGCGACAAAAGATGGCACCATCGTGACGGACCCCGAGGACCCCCTCTACATCAAGAGTAGCACCGAGTCGATTGCGAAGACCCTGGGGCTGGGCGAGGCTAAGGTTGAGCGCGACCCCGAAACCGGCAAGATTATCCGCGTGATTGGAAACGACGACGAGGTGGAGATCGCCGGGCGCAAGCGCCGCCGTGCCAACCCGCTGAATGACCCGTTGAACGACCTGTCCGATAACGAGGAAGACGCATCTGCTGGTCCCAACAAGAACGGGCGCAGTGCGATTGTGCAGCAACTGGAGCGCCAGGCCGACAAGGAGAGCAGCCAGGTTGCCAAGAAGAAGCCTCGTCATTTGAGCAAGCGCGAAGAAGAGTGGATTCAGGCCCTGATCCAGCGCCATGGGGACAACATCAGTGCTATGGTCCGGGACCGGAAATTGAACCCCATGCAGCAGTCTGAGGGAGATTTGAAGCGGAGAATCCGCAAGTGGAAAGAGATGCAATCATAATGGTTGGGCTATATGCATGTCTGATGGCGAATTGGCGTTAGATGGTTCATTCCGGACAAAAGTCTTTTTCTGGGATTCATCGGTTGATTATAGATATTTCGTCCTATGCTTGGATGTATAGTTCCTGTGATATAAGTACCTCAAGGACCTGAGTTTGGTCTTGTTTATCATGGCAACTTTGGGATCACATCAGTGGTGATTGATACCTCGGTACAAGGGGACCACTAATCTCTCCACCGTAGATGAGCTGTAGAGATTGATGATATCTTCACATTCCAGTGGCAAGTCGGCTGTCTGGTCTGTTTCCATATCTGGTTGTGCCTCCAGCAACGAGGGTTACTGAATGCATTGGCGACTCTATAATTTCACATGTTGGTGAATATGCGCCCCCTGTAGATGATTTCAAAATTGCGTAAGAACCCTGCTAATTGTGTTTTCAGAAAAGTTCTTGTTGGCGCCATGTATAGGTTGAGACCTGTTTGGGAATTAGGCTCACTCTGAACCGTGTCAAACAAATGCTTCGGATCTGGAATATGTGTCATGTATGGCTCGTTCCCTTTGTGTTTCCTTTTTCATTAGCCATGTTCCTGGTTCATAACATGATGGGCGCATGAGGCATTTGCGATACTGGTTTTATACGCATGATTTCCTATTTGGGGCATATGCTCCCGCTGGAAACTTCGTATATCCATGGATGTAGACGGCACAAACAATGGAACAGCCTAGAAAACAAGAAATGCCATACATCTCAAGCCTATATCACTGTCTCTCAATTGAGTGTATATATAGGTTGGTAGAAGGTCCATTCCTTTCACATTTTATGACCCCAAATCGAACGATCCAAACCTCCTATATCCTATCAACAATGAAATACCAACCTCCAAACTGGGAACAAAAGCCCTTCGTCCAAGTGGAAGGCGTTTTCAATGTGCGACAGTTCGGGGGCTATCCCAGCACACTCTTTCCAAATGCTCGCACACGAGAAAACTTCCTGTATCGATCAGGCCACCTCGAGGACATCACAGTGAAGGGCCAAAGGACGCTGGAGGACGACCTCAGGATAGCCGCCATTTTTGATTTGCGCAGTGAAGATGAATCCGCCGTCTGCACAGAGCTTGGCTTTTATGATGGCACTCCTGTCTGCAGAAGCATAGCTGGTTGTGAGGAAATCAGGTTACCCATCCAACGTGGATCGTACTCGTTCAAACAACGGGTGGACAGATATGCCAAATCAAATATTAATCCTGAGGCAAGTACCCCGTACCTTTGGGTGTATCCAGAGTGACTGAAGGATTCAAATGTTTAGTCTGTGTCCGATGACTATCTTGCCTTGGCCCGAGACGGTGCCCAGGCTATCCAGTCCATCCTTCTCTACATTCTTGAATACCCAACCAGTCCGCTGTTGATTCATTGCAAGGTGGGAAAGGATAGAACGGGGGTCGTCTTCGCCATTATTCTCTCTCTTGCTGGAGTGCCCGATGAGATTGTGGCTGCGGAATACAGTCTCAGCACGTTGGGACTATATCCGGCAAAGCCAAACATCCGGCGGTATTTGGAAGCCACGAAGTCAGACATCAAGGACATTGATGCGTCTGTCAGCAAGGCCATCGAATGTAGGCAAAGCTATATGCTTTCCACTCTGCAGAAGATTCAGGACCATTATGGCAGCGTTCGTGACTATGTTAGAGATGCTTGTTTTCGCACAGATGCTGAGATTGAGGGAGTCAGATATTGTTTGGTCAAGTAGGGATGAGACTGGCATGATACCGAATCATTGGTGATACTGATGGGGGAATGTATATTAGTTTGTGTCTGTTGATACCAAGATTACCAGAGCATGCAAGAAAATATGTCGCAGTCTGCAGTTTGTGCAGTGAGCAATATACGCTTCACCTAAAGTAGCCGTCGCTATGTCCAGTCCAACTCTAAACACTTCCCTTATCCTGCACATACCCCTGCTCCGAGACCCTCCCCTGATCCAGCACAACGTAATAATCCGCATCTTTGATAGCCTCCAGACGATGCGCGATCGTAATGACAGTCGACTCCTTCATCTCCTCGCGGAGAATCTGCTGGATCTCGAGAGAGCTCTCATGATCGATCGACGCAGTCGCCTCATCAAGGATAACAATCGAACTGCGACGCAGCACCGCCCGCGACAGACCAATCAGCTGTCGCTCGCCCTGGCTGAGGTTGCGCCCGCCGGCCTCCACATGCGTCTCCAACGTCCAGCCATGTCGACTACAAATGCGTTTCAGCACATCGGCACATTCTTCGTCTGTGTATTCAGCGGTGGGATCCAGGTTCAGCCGGATACTGCCGGGGAAGAGAACGGGGTCCTGTGCGACGAAGGTCACCCTCGTGCGGAGCGCTTGTGTGCTAACCTGCGCGATGTCGATATCGTCTACAAGGATGCGGCCGGATTCGGGACGGATCACGCTGAGAAGCGACACGGCTAGGGTGGACTTCCCACTCCCCGTGCGGCCTATAACGGCTGTCGTGGACCCACCGGGGATACGAAGGGAGACGTGACTGAGAGATGGGTCGAGTTGAGGAGCGTAGCGGATAGTTGCATCTTCAAACACAATGTCGCGGCCGAAGCGTGGCCACGATGCAGGGGGATCGATCGTTCCCGGCGACTCCTGCTCCACGTGGAGGAGCTCGTCGACGCGCTCCACGGAGACGAAATCCATCTGGAGCTGACCGTATTGCTTGCATAGCGCGTGCGTGGATGCAACGAAGTTGTTCGCTGCTATGAGGACGAACGCGGCGAGACCCGGAGAGACGTTTGTGTACAGGGCGAGAACTGTCAGGCAGAAGGTGGATATGGCGGAGAGTCCTTCGAAGCGGTACATCAGCCAACTCTGGAGAGACCAGTAGAAGTGGTCCATGCCTTGGAACTTGTCCACTACGTCGATGACTCGGTTTTGGAAGCGGGTTTCTGCGTGGAATGCGCGGACGGTTGTAAGGCCATGGAGGAGTTCTCCAAAGTTAGATATCAGCGGACTGAGTGAAACCATTTCCAGTCTTCGTAGGCTTTGCGACGTGGGGAGGAACCGGAGGAATGTGATTATGAACGCTGCAGTGAGGATAAAGGTGAATCCGAGGAAAGTGGGTGTCACTGAGCCTATCACCAGGATTGACGAGACCCAGGTTATTGCCTGGAACGCGATGATCTGAAATTGCTCGCTGATGTTGCCGTCTACCACCCCGATATCAGACGTCAGTCTGTTCATTAGTCGTCCTATCGGGGTCACGTCGAAAAAGCGGAACGTGGCGTGGCTCACGCCTACCATCACGTCGTGAAAGAGAGTCTTGCCGGCGCAGTAGACAATAACAAGCATCAAGAGCTGGGCGAATAGAAGCATGACAGACTGGAATGTGGTAACTGCGAAGAAAGCCAGCAGCCATGGTTTCACGTTCTCAATCGGTGGTGGGAGTTGACCGAGAGGGTCCTGAGGCGTCCAGCGAAGTAGACTAACTACTGCCGGATGCACCAGCGATTCCCCGGAGAATGACTTTTTGTTTGATGGTGCGTATCCCAGCAGGAGGAGTATATGGTTGTAGGCCTCGCCCCATTCTTTGAGGAACCAAGACTGAGCCACGGATGCAAGTCTGTAGATGGCCAGCACGACGACCAGAGTAACCCACCATCTATATTTCCCGGCCTTGATATAGCTCCAATAGACTCTGGCCTTGACTCCCCATTCCGCTCTGTGTTCGTCTTCGATGAACTTCGCTGGGACTGCAGCGGTGTCGTCATCAGACGGTACCTCGTCCTGGGCGTCACCATCTGTTGTCTCATCTCGGGCCGTTTCAGCTTGCTCGGATTCAAGGTTAGGAATGACATTCCTTCCTTCAATCACGGCCCTTCCATGTTGAATGTGGATGATCTGATCAGCGACGTGGCGTACTAGCGTCGTGCGGTGCGTAACGAGAACGACGACGCGATTTTGCATCAGCGGACCCATAAAGCACTTTTTGACTATACTCTCGGCCGTGTTATGGTCCAGGGCAGACAGGGGGTCATCAAGCAGCAAGATCCTGGAAGTACTATAAACCGCGCGTGCGAGAGCCACCCGGGCTTTTTGCCCGCCAGAGAGGCCAATGCCATTCTCACCCACGAACGACAAATCGCCGTGCTTAAAGTTGGCCAGATCTGGAATCAACGCACAGTCATCCAGGACCCTCTTGTATCGCTGTTCATCGTACGGAGCGGAGAACAAGATATTATCACGAATGCTCATGCTTTGTAGCCATGGAGTCTGCGCACAGTATCCTACCATGTCGTTTGGTACATAGGCAGTTCCCGTCAACCGGTCGAGTTCGCCTAATAAAGCTTGTAGAAGTGCGGTTTTACCAGCACCAACTTTGCCGCACACAACGGTGAGGCCAGTTGATATCCTAACGTTGATATCAGAAAGCACAGGCGACTGTTTCCCAGGCCAGGCAAATGAACATGAGTCCAATAGGATATCGGAATTAGCTTCCGTGTCCCCGACCCTTTTCTCCTTATCTGGCTCGGCCATAAAGTCTTCTATTCTTTCCATGGCAATGGAGGCGTTAATGAGAACGGTGATAAGACCGGGGATATCTCTCAGACGGGTCTCGAGCATCGTGAAGAGTTGAAGAGCGGGGAAGATAATGTCAATGCTGAGGGTGTGGCCAGCCAACAGAGTATAGGCGTACAAAGCGACAACCGGAAATACACCGCTCGCAAAGGCGTTGACAAAGCGGATCAACACATTCCACAGGCTGGTGATAATACGGAGGTTCAGCTCCGATTGCCGGGCATCCATAACCTGCCGCAGCCAGTGATTCTGCCATCCGTACCAGCGAAGGTGGCGGAGCGCCTCCACGAACTGGGAGGATATCTGCAGTCTAGCATCTGTAGCGACTCGGCGCACTCTTTCCCATCGCAGAAGAGTACGAGTAATGAAGGCATTGATCACCTGAGCGATCAGAATAGCCAGGATACCCAAGAAACATGACGGCCCAAGCAATTTCCACACGAGTGCAATGGCAATCACAAGACCAACAGGCTTATCCACCAGAGTATCAACTTCCCAAAATCGTTGGGCCACTTCGTAGACATCGCCACGGAGCAAGTTGAATATCTTGCCCATCGAAGCAGTTGTCTTTGGCTTGCCTTCACGATTTTGAGATCGTCGAGAAAACAGACCACACCATTTCCTTCCTTTGGGTTTAGTTGCGTTTTCGATATTATCGACGTCGTCGGCCTCGTCTTCCGTGCCTGCTACTTTGGCTTGTATCTGCTGGTCAAAGACGTTCTTCCGAGACAATGCCTTTTCATAGACCATCATGATCATCTCACCCCTGCTTCTTTCATAGCATCGTCTGCCGTACCAAATATTCAAAACTTGTGACTGCGCAGCAACCAGCCGCAGCACTAACGACAGCACGGCATAAGTCAAAGCAACCCGGTGCGGCGAGTTTGGATCCTGCATAGCCTGTAACAATTGCTGAAGCAAGACAGGTGTGGAAAAATCTAATATTCGTTAGATCCTGTACACCCAACGGGGTCATGTCACGTACCGCAGAGCATTTGCACAATGGAAATCGTGGTGATAATTGCGACGTCGATGCCATTGGCTCGGAGTAACCGTGCAATAACAGATCCCTTGAGCTGGCGAAATTTATCGTGCAGTCTGCGATGCTGAAACTCAAACCCCAGGAACCATACATCGTCTTCATTTAATTGCCTCTTCTTTCCTATGGACATGAGCGGGGCCATCCAGGATACGCTGAGGAACTGCCATAGCCGCAAGTTGTCCTCCGGACTGCGATAGTCACTAGACGGCGGATGGCCCACAACACCAATACCCATCCAAGGTAGCGATGGTTTCCGAAAAGGCATTGCGAGGATGGTCGTGCAGGCCACTAAAGCTGTGCCAGCAGCGACGTAATAAGCAAATAAGTTGGAGACTGCATAGGTATCACGGTTAATGATAAATGCAGTCTCGACAGAAAATGCTGCCACGAAGAAGGCCAACATTGAGACGGGGCATGTTCTAGGTCTTTTGGTAGAAATGAGGCCGCCACATGCCATCTAGAATGAGTCAGTCGATGTCTCTTGAACTAGGGAAGGCCTCCATACCCAGGACGCTAGAAGAGCCATGTTGGCCATGTTCGGGTCCGTATGGATGATTTTGATAAACTCCGCCACAACACCGACGGCAGAGATGGCGAGTAAGGTTATCACCCAACCGATTCTCTGTTTCGGATCGTCTGACGGGACATCAGGGCAAGTTGTCTGCTCGGTTACGAAGGGCCTGGTCCATTTGGGACGATGAGCGTGCAGAAGAGGGCCAATCATATGCCCTAAAGCCAGGACTACGATTATGATCCCTGGAAGAATGGAGAAATACCCCATTGCACATGGGGACAATCGAGCATGTGCCGAGTCCTACACAGCATCATTGTTAGCAGGAATATAGTCACATCGTAATGCTCTTGACCACTTACCCATATTGGGTGACATGTACCTCCGGCGCCATATCCCTCGGTCAACGGCATTGGAGCAGTTGACACGCAATCTGGCTTGAGATGGAATGATGGATAGATTGGGAGAGCTGATGTTAAATGGGTGTTGGCGATGAAGGCGGAGTAACCACCGTGGTGCCTCAGGTATCAACACTTCCATTTCCGGATTCGCTCTAGGATGCCGCTGCTTTTTACTCCTTTAGGAAATCATCTTGGTATCGCATGGGCCAGAGTATAGACAGTCTCACAATAGCCCTTCCTTAATTTAAGCCGCCCATGGAAGAAGAGATACAGAATATTACTGAATAAAAGACGTCTTTGCTTCCTGAAATCCAACCACATCCCACCATATGCCCACGAAAAGCGGAATACTGCCTTTATGCCTGCGTGTTGACGACTTATACCACACCTCTCAGCGAAGTTCACATCAACGACTATAGTGGATCTAGGGATGTGTACAGGGCTGAATTCGAAATATGATACGCATCTTCGTCACATTACATCCCATCTTATACATCCTCAGAAGCTCGCTATGAGATATATCCTGCGATCGACTGTTGCCCTCTGTTGATGGACATTCCCGTCCAACCCAGGGTTCTTATTTGTTTCTTCTCCCTCAAGTAGATCGAGAAGAATCAATACCCTCAGTCTTCAAAGAAATTATTCTGAAAAAGTACGTGGGTCATCTCCACACGCATCTTTCCACGTGCCACGCGAGGCTATTGTATATCCCGAGGTCCATCTTGCAAATGGGCCTATTTAACCACATCCATTCTATCCAAACCGATCAATCATCTGTTGAACAACAATAACATTCGATCAACATGTCGACGACCATCTCAATGCCTCCCGGGCCAGGGACTCATCTCCTCATAGCCTCTCTCCCTTTACTGGTGATTTCAGAATTCCGCTCCACATCCTACGTTGGAATATGTCTCTTCAAAATGCTCTCCTCCGTGGCCTTCCTCAGCGGCCCCCTTCTCCAAGCATCGACGAATGACTCTCCTTACTGTCGTATCATTACCGCCGGTCTACTGTTCTCCCTAGTCGGGGACTTCTTCCTCCTCCCTTCTCGGGGCGACTTCTCCACCCGGGATTCCACCAAAGAAAGAAAAATTTCAGCATCCTTCCAGCTTGGCGTCGTCGCCTTTGCAGCCGCTCACATCGCCTATGTTTTCGCCTTCCTTAGTGACAGCGGAGAAATCTCCCGCGGGCTCTTGGCAACCACCTTCGTCGCGACAATGGTGCTCGCGAAATGGCTGGGGGTCGTATACCCGCCGTCCCATTCCTCGGCTGCCAGCAACGTGCTTGATCTCGCGATTGCGCCTGATATGAGGCCGCTCGTCTTTGTGTATGCGCTCATCATCAGCTCCATGTTTGCGGTCGCGGTTTCCACACCCCCGTCATCGCTTTCGACTGTCTCGCCGTACCAGCGGAGTGTAGGTGCTGCCATGTTCGTTACGAGTGATTTGTTCGTCGCGAAAGATGCATTCGGACGGTCATCTGCTCCCGATCAACGTGGTTTGTTCCGTATCGCGGTCGGTTATGGCCTTTACTTTTGGGGACAGATGGTAATTGCGGGGACAGTGGGGGCGTAATCTTTGTTGCGTTAGCAGATATGAGCTTTTCAGTGTATATAGCTGCTGAGCGGTGAGGCATGAGTTATAATAAGATGCATAATGCGCCGTGGACTATACTTTACATGAGATATCCATTGGTTCCAACGAGTGTAACGGCAAGGCTGCTTACGGTCTGTACTGTGGTCCACTCCCTTGTCTGTCTACATAAGAAAAAAAGTTGTACGAGTCCACTTGGGATGCGCTCTATCAAAGAAAGCTTCTCTTGAACATCCTTTCACCTCTACATACATATTACTAGATGCAGTAGTCAACCTGAAATCCCTGCAGCTGACGGTAATTGAGGATAATCCTACTTACCGGAGACCTTTATTCACTTTGTTCTTATATTAAACCATCGCTCCCATCCTCCCCAGTGTAGAATCAGTACTCGATGTACTCGAATAGGCCCCTTGGACCATTAATTGAAGGACTTTCTATCAATATCGATAATATTTCTACCTGACATAGGTTGTGGCTATATGAATTTTTCGCATCTTAATCTAGAACCCCGTACAATCCTGTCCCGCCATTGATCTAGAAGCGGACCACGTCGCACAAAATGAAAAGTCTCATTCTTTGTGACATGATATCTGTTCATTCATGACATGGTTATACCTTGTGCATTCCTGTCCAACACACTAGGAGTGGCTGTCTCTCAATACCAAGTGAAGGGGTCTGTGTGAAAGGCCTCACTGTTTTCTACTTGCCATCATCTTGCTGGTTCCACCTTAACATCCAACCAAATCCTTCTCGATTGCGCTACATATAACTTGTGCATTCAAAATATAGGGTGGCTACTCTCTTCACGTCAAAGTATATCCCACTTCACGTATATTGTCTGGAACTCTCCTATGTTTATTATTTTTTCCAAGCCCGTTACTATAGAGCTATCCTGCTCAGACCATCGAAGGTATAAATACTTCCAGAAACCCAGCCAAACTAGAAGTCCTCTCCCATTACCCGTCTCACATATTCTCTCTCCCTAATATCGATACACTTGGACATCCAAGCTTCCTCGCTCATACCACCCCCTACCAAGGCAACCATGTCCAAGCGTATCATCGTCACCGGTGGCTCCGGCAAAGCTGGTCGAAACATCATTGCGCACCTGCTTGCCCAGGGCTATGAAGTGCTCAACCTCGACCTGGCTCCCCTGATTGGCCCTCTCGCAGAGAAAGTCCACACCCTGCACGTCGACCTCAGTAACACCGGCCAGGTCTACTCAGCCTTGACTTCCCACTTCCACCTGTCCGAGCCATTCAGGGAGCCTCTCAACCAGCTTCCCGACGCAGTCATCCACCTTGCCGCGCACGCGCGCAACATGATCGTCCCGGACAGCGAGACTTTCCGCGGCAACGCCCTGGGCACCTACAACGTGATCGAGGCGGCCTGCCGTCTCGGGATCAAAAAGATCATCACCGCCAGCACCATCTGCGTGTACGGGGTCGGCTTCGCGGAGGGCGACGTCAATTTCCCCGCCTTCCCCGTCGACGAGGACCTCGACGTCAACCCCATGGACACCTATGCGATCTCGAAGATGTGCGGCGAGCGCGTGGCCCGCGGCTTCGTCCGTCGTTTCGGCGTCGACATTTACGTCCTCCGTATTGGCAGACTGGTCGAGCCGCAGGAGTACGCCGAGGCCATGTTCGACTCCTACGTTAAGGAGCCTCATCTGTGGAAGGTGCATGGCTGGTCCTACACGGATGCCCGTGACTTGGGTCAGATGTGTGAGCGCGCCATCCTCACGAACGGTCTCGGGTTCCAGGTTTTCAACGCCACCAATGACGAGATCACCAACTTTGCGGCGTCTACTAGTGAGTTTCTCAAGGAGCAGTGTCCCAACGTGCCTTTTACCCGTGACATCGAGGGCAGGCAGGCTCCCATCTCGAACCGCAAGATCAAGGCATTGCTTGGTTTCCGTCAGGAGCATCCCTGGCAGAAGTATTACCCCAACGCGCAGCAGGAGTGAGTTGTTTGATTCGTGTCGGGTGGTGTCCTGGTCGATGCCTTAACCGAATCGGGAGTTTGTTCGGGCTTGGGAAGACGTGGTTCTTGCAGTTTTGTGATAGACTCAACATCGTTGCGGCTTTTGTTCGTAACTTAGACAGTTGAATGGCAATCCGGGGTTCAATTTCGTATTCAGTTTCATTTCTAGTCGAACACTATGAGGTATCGTAGTAATAAAAGCATGTGTGATTGAGGTAGACTCATCGGTCCTGCTCGTCATCCGTCGGCTGCTCTTTATCGCTCTCCGCCATGCTGATTCGGTGCACGACGCGCACCCATCGCCGCCGTCTCCATTCTCCCATCACATTGGGGCCGATTCCCCCTTTCTCTTCGTAATCTTGCGAGGCGCGTGCTTTTCCCAGCTTCTTGGCCTTTTTGCCCTCGCTCTTAGATGTTCTCCGCGATTCAGAATCCAGATCCTGGTATCCCAGTGCGTTAGCCACCCCGATCTCATCGCTCGCCAATGCAGTCGACGGCAAGTCCCAGACCCAACCGCCGATCTCGTCACTGCCAGAGCTGCCTTCGGCGCCTTCCCCAGAAACCTCAAACCCGACCCCGGTGATCATGCGCTCAACCACCCACTCACGACAGTCCAGATCCAGCTCCCACTTCTTACTCTTCCAGGCCCAGCCCCGCGGCGGCTGAACATCTTCAAAGAAGCGACAGCCCTTGGGGCGGTCACCGGCAATGCGCGACGGCGACAGTGGATCATACGGCATAGGGCTAAAAAGAAAGTGGTCCCATACTGATTCAGAGTAGGGCGCGAGCGAGCGGTATTGAATCTCGAAGATTTCGACTTCCCGCTCCTCGGAGTAGGTGTCCAGGGAGATATCAGCTATGGATCCCATAAGAGACATGGCGGCGGACGGTGAAGATGGTAGTCCTAGCATGTCGGGAACCTGCTCTCTCTGTGGAAGCTTTTCGGGCGCAGATTCACCGGCGAGGTCGACGGAGATGTTTTGGAAGAGTTCGCGAAGCCGAGGGTGACTCGAGAGGATAGCAGCATTGCCACCAACGAGGAGAATGTACCTCCATGGCATGAGGTGGGCGGTCAGAAACATCAACGCTGTTGTGAACATGCAGAGTAGGAAGACTGATGAGGAGAGCTTCTCGTTCGAGAAATTGGTCAAGGGGGCGAAAACTGAGACCGTGGCGTCGTGGAGGTCAGAGAAGTCGGCCATGCAATTTTGCAGATCGCGCATGTTGCGGAAGAAGTCTTTCGACGTCTCCGAGGCTGGCTTGATGGTCCTTGCTGGCGCAAGGGCTGGGCCTTGATATGAGTAGTACGGGGTTATGCTGGAGGTGGAGGTTGATGGAGGCGGGGGGTGGCGAGCCAGAAATGCCGGGACCATCACGAAGAGCAAGAAGCATGCCAAGGGAAGAATGACCAGTAGGTGAGGGTCAAGGCAGACAAATGAGTAGACAAAGAGGAAGGAAAATGTGTGAGAGGGCTTCTTCCAGCTGAGGAGACGCTCCACTTGGTTCTGAAAGTGAAATACCACGCCAATTCTATCGAGGTGTCAGTAACCGAGTGATAGGGAAGAAAAGGACGAAGAAGACTCACCTTGCATTGAATCGGCGAAAGTTGTTGGCCATCAGAGGCAGACTAAATGCCGGCCGTTTCGGGTCTGCGGCGGGCTTATCGCCGACAAACACAGTATCATCGTTGACATTGTCGGTGGGGACTACTTGTTCGAGAAGCCTGTCATTTATGTTAGGTTCCCAGGAAGGGAAAAACCATAACAACCATGTAGACTATAGATAGAAGGAATCAGCAACCTACTTGGTAAAGAGTCGGTCTTGCAGAGACCGTCCAACCCCCGAGGGGAAGCGCTTGTGCCCTGTCGTCGGCCTCGAAGCGTTCGCTTGTTTGGATCCATGGTGACCGGGAGAGATGAGAGGGATAGGCTCGTCACGATTGACGATAGCATCGGGGGTGTATTCATCCATAATGCCACCTCCCAGAGACAGCAGTAAGGGTACAGGAAGGGAGACGCATTGCCGATTGCAGAAGACGAGAGGTTGATTGATGCTCGGTTGTTCGCAAGCGGAAGCACATGCAAGGCCGAGTTATGCAGCGATGAGGTAATGAAGGCTGAGGTAAGCACTGCATCCACCTTACATAGCGCTGCATGTCGGTATTTGTATTACGAAATAATACACTGCACGACAGCCGCCCATTGGCTGCCTGTCATCGACTCTGTTTGTGCTGTTTGCAGCAGGAGCCGTTCACATCTTTTCCCCATCGGGCGGTGGAAAAGGAGCAGGGGGGACGCATCTCATACATCGCAAGTACCTCAGAGATACCCCATCCTCCCCTCTGTGGTAGGTGTAAACCAAGTACTAAGCATGTACCTACAGTAGCTCCAGGAGACGGCCACCAACGGCGTCCTGTGTTTACCTCCACCTTAATTTCTTTTGATTATCGTCGGCGTCCTCGCATTCAGAGTACATCCCATCCTGCCCTTCTGGGTGGGTTTTGGTTTGTACCCAAGTGCCTCCAATGTTATAGCGATTGTTTGGATACGTCTTTGTTTACGTATCGATTCAGATTGTTTTGCTGCAGAACCACGTAGTAGGTCTCCTGATAGTTGTAATATTTTATTTCAATCATTTCCCTGTAATCTCCCTCCTTTCCTCTGTTCGTAGGACAGTAATCGGGGTTTTGTTCGCAAGTACCTCCTACAATAATTCCTCCCGTAACTTTTTCTTTCCCTACCGCCCCAAAAGTTGTTCCTAAAACGGCCAGAGTTTCTCCTCTTCCTCCCCCCAACATCACCGAAACCCACACCACCACCTCTTCCTCTCGACTTTCAACCTCTTTCTCTCCGAAAGCGACCTCTTGACTCTCTCATACCCAGAGACAACCCTGATCGCCCTCCTCCGACTGTCCAATTACCCTCTCGATCCCCTGTCGAATGTCTTGGACCTTCCTCTCTCAGTAATCCCCGCAATGGACCGGTAACGATCGTTGATGAGTCGCGCGACATTGGTGGTCAAGGCTCTCTCTCCTTCGTTGGGCACCGAGAAGACCTTTTCTCCGAAAGAACCACTGCGATTGGGATCCCTCGTTCCATTTCCCGCTATATTTTTCCGTCTCCAGTTTCTCTCCTAGGCGTGTTTCTCCCACGCCTGGAGCTTCAACCCTCCGACCTTGAGGATGCCGGAACGGCTGCCTTTCCAGCAGTCTCCAGCAAAGGAGCAGTCGCGCAAAGTTCCCAGTCCGTCTCGAAATGACGCATCAGGGCCAGGAGGTAAGTTGGTTGTTTTTGCGACAATGCCTCCGTTCCTGCATAATTGCAGCTCAACAATAACTAACAGCCCATTTTGGTGATCCGCAGAGGGACCCGCACGTAGACGATTGCAAAAACACCCCTCGACGACCTTCCTTGCTGATTCTTCTTCAACTGCCACCAAGTCCGGTTCAGGATCACGAATAGGGGTCATGAACCGAAGAAGACTGTCCATTCGAGATCAGAAGGCTCCCCAAGGCCCGCGACCGCAGGAGCCGTCACGAAGAAGGTATCCCGACGCCATCGAAGCTTCCCCCTCCACCTCCTTTTCCTCGTACACATTGTTTTGACCCGCCCCAAAAATCCACTTTTCTCGTTACCCTGGATTTAATACCCTCTACACGGTGCTAACGGTCTCTCGTTGTGTAGCAACAATCCCGGCTCCTTTTTTCACTCCGGCAACTCCTCTATCGACTCCACGAATGAATCCACGCAGAGTAACAGTTCCCGCGTCAGTCTCCGATCGACCAGCATGGGCAACTTGTCGAAACTGGACTCTAACCAGACCCCTCCTGACAATGCCGATTTCCTTGCGCCGGTGAATTTTGATGACTTGCAAAATAGTATCATGGCTGAACCGAGTTTAAATCACTTCCCTATGCCCCGAACTAGCGGCCCGACATCCGAGTACCGTTCGAAAAATTCCTGGGCCAATAACGCCAACCACACCGACGAAAATGGGCAAACTGGCCGTCTCAGAAGCAACTCAGTCCGTCGGAAAAGCGTTACGAATCAGGGCACACCTGGAGAGTCGACATCCTCGCGTCCCCCGACTTTGGCTACGGCAACTAGAGCACGTCGCCAGAGTCTGGTCCAAGGCCAAAATACAAGCACCGGTCCTGCGCCACGTGCACCACGCAAATCAATCGGGCTCGGATCTGCTCCTTCTGGCGCCGGGAGACGACAGAGCTTGTCGGCTCGAAAGCCCAGCGTGGATACCACGCGTCTCGACCAGGCCACTCGCCTCCGACCAAGAACACAGTATCCTGAAGAGAGTCAGAATGATCCAACGAAAGTCCCGGCAACTACGAGAAATATGAAAGCCAAGTCATTCCAACCCCCGTCAAGGGAGCCTCGCGACGGCCTCCTGACAGCATCGGGAACAACGGACCACTCGCGGTCTTCTTCGACCAATGCGGTTCGAACACCAGTCAAACATACTACAGGGAGAACTACGACACCATCGTCGTCAGCATCCAAGCGGGTCTCGGTCATGCCTCCAGTTGCGACAGGTCTTGGGGCTCGCACCATAAGTCCCACTGACGCTCGACGGCTGAAGCGAATGTCAACCGCGCCCCAAGCACAACCGATGCCGTATACGCCCCCTGCGCAGGCTGATCCCATTCCTTTCCGTCCTCGGTCATGCGCCCAATCTCCTTCAGCAATTCCACGAAAAAGTGTCACACCCTCTTCTAGCAGAACTACTCCTGATCCCAACCGCAAATCATACAGCTCTGGGCTATCCCTGTCATCAAACACAAGCTATAATTCGGCCAGAAATTCCGGCGGCTCGTTACAAACCAGATTGTCCCAAACATCCTCGTCATCTCGACTACCCACGCCTAAGCCTCGTGTGGAGCATGTAGTTGCTCCTGAAGAGGAAGTCCCTCCGGTCCCGGCAATCCCCAAGGCATACGAGTCACCGAAGGGCGATTTCGAGCAGCCGACGTATTCTTCTCCCTTTGTCATGGGCCGAAAATCTAGTCTTCCGATCGACATTGGTCTATTGAAGATTAAGGCCGATACGGACTCCAATCCATCGAGCAGCGTGACTGACGGCGAGGCGAGTGGATATGATGGGCGAGAAATGAAAACCCCCGAAGCAAAGCCCAAGCCTCCTGCAATCTATGGTAAACGAAACTTGCAACCTTTGAAGCTGCCACCTTTGAATCTACTTCCCTTAGGGACGCCGATGACGACCAAGATCGAAGCATTGAAAGATCGGGAAGACGATGCCAAACCGTATACGCCTACGAGTCAGCTCATGTCCAAGACCCCAAGTACACCTCTGACGGCTTCAAAAGCGAATTTCTTTTCTGTTCGGGATGATGATGATGGGGCTCCGAGAACGCAGGCACGGAGCAGTACATCACACTTCATCGTAAGCACCTCTTCGGGTGCTAATTTGAGGACTGCCAGCAGCTCCAGCGCGCTTGCAACCTTTGAGAATACCCCGGGTGGGGCGCGAACTGTTTCGCCGTATATCTCATACACGCTGCCAAAGAGCAGCAGCGAGTTCAATTACTTGCGGCAAAAGGCCAGTGGAGACTATACATCCCAGGCGGCGCAGCTGGGTTCATATAAGTTGAATGGCCCCCGCCCACAAACACAGTCCTCATCCCTGAGTCAATTATCGACGCCTACCGATCCGGATAACAACAGCGCATCCGAGACGTCCTTGCGGAGCAATATCACAGTTGCCCGCCAGCGCAGTAACTCTCGAACTCAAGCCACCGCGGACTCGAAGGGTGATCCCCAAAAATATGATCGTATGCCTCCGCCAAAGCTTCCAGCATCTGCAACGTGGAATAATTTATCCACTGCGAAGAACACGAGTCCTACCATGAAGACGTCCTACCTGAAGACCAGGCGACAAGCCTCCGTGTCTCACACATCTAACCCGGCACTGAGGAAGCCAAGTTTCAGCAGTGAGCAAAGCCTCAATCTAGAGCCAACCCGTTCAAATGATTCTGGAGAGGGTGATCCCGCCCAAAACCGCTCTGCTTCGTCAATCCTTTCACCAGTGCACAAGATTATCAATTCCGCAAGGTCGAGTGCAGCCGCTGCCCCGAGGGCTCCTGAGCCACAGAAAGATGCTGACGTTGTGGCTGCGGACGACGAGATGCGAAGACTTGCATCTAAGCGCAAAGATCTGGAGAATGCCGCTAAGGACTTGGATGCATTACGCCGCAAGGCTGGGCCCAAGGAGCGCGTTGGTCCAGCTCAGGCTCTGAAGATGGCTAATCTGAACATCTTTGAGCGGGGAGAAATCATCGACTTCAAGGATATCTACTTCTGCGGGACTCAGAATGCGAAAAAACATGTTGGTGATCTCAACGCTCAGGCTGCGAACTTTGGCTATGACGATGACCGCGGCGATTACAACATCGTTATTGGAGATCATCTCGCCTACCGCTATGAAGTGATCAACGTCCTCGGTAAAGGTAGTTTCGGCCAGGTTGTGAGGTGCATCGATCACAAGACTGGGGGTCTCGTGGCGGTCAAAATCATTCGAAACAAGAAGAGGTTCCACCAGCAAGCCCTTATCGAAGTGAATCTGCTGCAAAAACTCAAGGAGTGGGACCCTCACCGTCGCCATAGTGTGGTCAACTTCACCCAAAGTTTCTATTTCCGAGGCCATCTTTGCATCTCTACTGAACTGCTCGGAATGAACCTCTACGAGTTCATCAAGGTCCATGACTTCCGCGGCTTTTCTTTGAAGCTCATTCGCCGTTTCACCAAACAGATGCTGAGTACATTGACGCTTCTTCATGCAAAGAAGGTCATCCACTGTGATCTCAAACCAGAGAACATCCTTCTCGTCCATCCGATGAGCTCCGAAATCCGCGTTATTGATTTTGGATCTAGTTGCTTCGAGAATGAGAAGGTGTACACTTACATCCAAAGTCGCTTCTACCGCTCCCCTGAAGTCATTCTTGGAATGTCCTACGGCATGCCGATCGACATGTGGAGTGTGGGCTGTATTTTAGCTGAGCTTTATACAGGTTATCCCATCTTCCCTGGAGAGAACGAGCAGGAACAGCTTGCTTGCATTATGGAGGTGTTTGGACCTCCAGAGAAGCATCTGATCGAGAAGAGTACTCGGAAGAAGCTGTTCTTTGATTCTCTGGGCAAGCCCAGGCTTACGGTCTCCTCTAAGGGACGCCGTCGCCGCCCAAGCTCCAAGGACCTTCGACAGGTCTTGAAGTGTGATGATGAGGCCTTCCTTGACTTCATTAGTCGCTGTCTGCGCTGGGACCCCGCGCGTCGTTTGAACCCCCATGATGCCCTCCGACACGAATTCATCACGGGAATCAAGGCCCCTCCCCGGTCTAGAACGTACCCGACTGCAAGCACCCCCGCCAAGCGGGGAACTACAGCCTCCAACTTGACGTCTGGCCGCCCTCTTCCCGACCCTCCGAAGAACGGCCCATTTGTGCGCAGCCGAGAGGTGTCTGGTAGTTCTCCGGTGAAACCCACTGCAGGGAAACGTCATTCTACTGTCAGTGGATTGGCACCCTCGACGCCTGCCAAACGAGGAACGGCGACCACCACAGCCCCCGGATCTGCTTTGCCGCGTGTGGCCGCTAGGAGCATCAGTGGGAAGCCCGACCTCGCCACCGCCGCGGCAGCCACCAGCCTGGTAAGTCTACAGACCACTAGAACAGAGCAGAGTTACAGCGACTAACAAGGATTAAGAGAAGTAAATAAGGGACCCTGTGCGAAGTCCGCCTCCTGATCTCATTCTTTCGCTTCTTGCATATTGTAATAATAATAATCGTTTGTTGTTGGTTGCATAAACAGGTCGGGAAGTCTGTTGTTTTGTTATGCCCTCTTTTATTTTTACCTGATGAACGACGTTGATCCCAACAGATGGTCAACCAGGATTCCTCATCTTATACCCTGCTGTGGATCTGCATGATTAACCACGTCTTGTGTTTCTACCCCATGCTTCCATTGCTTCAGCCTGTTATTTGATCTTGTTACGACTGTGGAAGCCTGTTGTTGCTCCATCTTGCATGTCCATTTCCTTTGTCCTTCGCTTCTACTATACTGCTGTCGTCGTTCTCCTAGTCGGACTGGAGATAGACCTAGATCCAGCGCGTGTATATTTACTTTTGGTTTCATGGTCTGCAAGCATTCTGCCTGGCGCCGTGTCAGAGGAGAGCTTGTGATGTTAGCATTAGCAGACCATTTATGCATATATCCAAGACCCTTCGGAGAATTCGGCTCAGATTGTGACGTGAGGACCAGTAGATTCCGTATTTTCATCACCGTCCACCCGTTCCTCTCACGTATGACCACCGTTCTCACTGTTCCAAACCATAGGAGAGCTTCTCCGGATATATTAGATTTAGACGGAGTTGTCAACAAAAATAGAGGGTCGCAGTCGGCTATCGGACGACCAGTCACCGAGCTAACGGTCTCCTTCTCCGGCCAACCTGCGGAGTTTAGTCCTCATCCGCGACTGCACAAGGACTACACTATTGCCGCTCGAGAAGCATGCCGTTGATGACATAGATTCAAGGATGATATATTGTTTGAGAACTTTGCAATATATACATGAGGAACCAAATGACGCCGACGCTTTCAGTATCCCAGGCACAAGGCAACATCTCCCAGGGCTAGGACTCTAATGCAGGGTAAACAACTTGAGCTGCTGCGCACCATCATTAAAGTCGACGATACCGCCCACACGATCATCACCATTCGAGTCGGGCCGCACACACGCATCACGCAGGCCCGCAAAATAATCTCCCACCAGACGGGTGTACATCCCACCGCAGGCAGATCCGGCACAAGCCATTCCACCGGGGTCTCCGGAGCACTGCACGCAAGCATTGGTCAGCTCTTCTCTTCCCACTCAATCTGCAGGGAAGGCAGGTGGGGATACTCACGCGGAAACCACAAATCATGAAGCCAGCGCCTCCAGATCCTGAGTACCCCGAGTTGGTCCCGCCGCATCCGTTTGTTGTAGGATTGCAGAGGTTCTCGCCTTGGGGCGCGGCATAAAGGTTGTCGATGAGCTCGTTGACGTGGTGCAGATAGGGACTGCCGTCGCTCGTCTCGCAGATGTATTTGGTGTCGGCTTGGGCTCCGACAGCGAGGGCTACGGCAAGAAGGGTGTAGGAGAGCTTCATTGTGACTTGAAAATGATATAGGGAGAAGATGCGATGAGTAGCTTGAGAAATTGGATTGTCTACGAGGACAGCCGGCCTATTTATCTTTTTCTGGCAGAAGAGTCTGTAACGTAGCAGGTCTGCATAGCTGTGCCATCACGACCTTCAATACTACCTAGAATTCTGTACAGCTCCAACCGCCCCCAATCAGCCTTACAAAGTATGGCACCGTGGGGGCCAGAAAGCCTCTATGGGGTCCCTGTGGGGAGTCCCGAGCCCAATAACAGCCGGACATCCAACACAGCCTGTCCGGAGGAAGTGCAAGATCGGCAGGGACAAGCCGCTAGTCTTACATGCTCTCAAATTGGGAGTCTGTGAGGATACTATCCAGATGAATATGGAGTCTACGTGGGGTCTTTTCCATCTCGGCTATGCAAATGACCGTGCCTTGGGGCCATTTCAGATCCTGCTGGGAGATTCAGGGTGATGACAAGAGATACGCCCGAGATATCCTTGTGGGTTGCAGGAATAGACGGAGCAGCCAGTCGGAGAGTTTCCTTCTTGTGCTATTGTGCTTAGACATATTGAGCGTACTCGGAGTACATATCTTGATGTGGTATATGGAGCTTTCTACGTCTCAATTGCAAAAAAAAGACGAGCTTGACATCGAACGTTCTCTCCAGAGACTATCCAGAATCTAACAACACTGTACTGTAATCGTTTCTCAAAAAACTGTGCTGTTAAACAGAAGCATGGACTCGACAATGGCTAGCCCCCATAACGCCCCAACGCTATCAGCCTACATCATTGGTCGCTACAAGACCCGCGCTTGTCTATTCCCCTCGGACTTAAGGAATGGATCCCGTGGAGCCAATTCCACTTCATCGAGGCTATGTCTCATGGAGTCATATTTTCGATTGTCTGTAAAAGATCCTGGAAATGGAGAAGAACTGGACGCTCTGTCTACAAAGCCGGGGGAACTTGACGTGAAAAGGAATGGCGAGTATGAAACGAACTCATGATATAACAAACTAGGGCTTCATATGCTTGGTCTTAAGCTTGGTAATTGACAGGGACTTCTGGAAACAACTGGAGCAACAGAATGCCCCTCTAATATGCGATGCTAGGCAGGTATGCAATTTACCAAGCATCTTCTACGTAGGGCCGGGCCCTCTTAATCGCCCCGGGTGCTATTTTCTATCGAGCCGAACGCAATGTCTCTATAGGCTAAGGGCATGTCTTCGGAAATGTTCGCGGCTCGCATCCAGCCTGCATATGGCTCCCAGAAAGCCGGCCAAATGAAGCCGCTTCTAGTTTTTAGGGGGATATACCCAGGTACTATCGCTTTCTGAGATTTTACTCATTACATGTTCGCTCTGGGTTCCATACATTAACTGACCTACACAACTGTTTGCAATCAGCAAAGTAACTAAGCTTTTGAGTATACATCCAATCCCCTCTCATAATTCATAATGAATATCTCCATTCCCGCATCAAGTTTCACCACCATGCTGTCAAGAACATGACGTTAACGTCTTCCCTGCTGTTGGCTTCCACCGGAACTCGTGTACTGAGCTCCAGCGCTTCCAGAGCCAGAGTGGCTACCACTCTGATGCGAGCTGTGGCTGCCACCAGATTTTTGGGCCGTTGCTCTATCGCCAGAGGCCTGAGCTCGCGCCGCAAATGATCCTGAACTCATATCGCCTCCTCCCTTCGCCTATAGAGATATTGTGTTCAGCATGGTACAGAGAACAACGTCAGAGAGGATGATGATGGCCCTACCTGAGAGGATTGGATCCGCTCAGATTCAGATTTTGTCATCTGGTATTGTGGCATTTTGGTGATCGTTCAAGGAAAGTCGGGAGTCGTTCAAGGGATGCTTAGAGAATTTGCAACACCCGACATTGACTCACATAGGGAGTTCTGTTTTCATACCGTGTCCCAAATTATTCTAGACCACGCAACCAGGAGGATCATCTAACCAAGGGGCCACGGGGCGTCCTTCCCACCAATATTGGTAAAGAACCACCAACGTCAGTAGAGAACCCATGGCGTGTGGTACACAAATGGATTGGTAGGGAGATATGATATATTAGAATGGAATAATCCAGAGAATATACGGTGATAGAGGTCCGCTAATCATGAGGTCTCAGATGCGTATTTTCTGACTTTCCAACGTTGGATCTAACTCGTACATGATTCATAAATCAGGATATGGAGGGTGCAGAATAGTGTCACGAAGCATGTGAACATGTGAAGGCAGCAGCTGAGAGGCACATGTAAAGACACGACTGCTTATAGCCTCAACAGCATCATTATGGTGACGATTTCACATGTCCTCACATTCTGGTGGTGCTTGTATACAGCTGGATGGGTGTAGTCGAAATAGAAGGGCGTCGGATCTGATAAGCGATAAGCCGATCTGGACTACTTGGCCTCATCCCATCTCCGCCTTCAACTCTCTCTCTCCCCTCCTCTGCCTCTACCCCGTCGTGTCTATCGCTCCTTTGGAACCGCGGCCTCCCTTGTGTTTCTTTCTCGATCATTCATGCATTGATCGGTGATTCCTCTTGTCCCTCCCGCCATACGATTTCGTGATGAATGGGTACGGAGGACACCACCACCTGGACGATGAAGCGTTCGGGGAAAAGTCTCAGCTGCAGGGCGGCTTAAAGACATTCGACGCCTTCCGTACGTCTCCCCATCTTTTCGCCATGTCGACAGTCTTATGATGGTCCGCCCGATTGCTCAATCGAGACAGTCGGCGCGCGCGAATCCCAGCCTGTCCGCCTCGGGAAGTTTGTAAACAACCTCAAGCTAACCACCCCATCCAGCCAAAACGAAGCCCTCATACACCGCTCCCTCCCGCCGTGGCGGACAATGGACCGTCCTCATCCTCATCATCTGCACAGTCTTCTCCGTCTCCGAATTCCGCACCTGGCTCCGCGGCACCGAGAACCATCACTTCAGCGTCGAGAAGGGCGTCTCGCACGACCTCCAGCTGAACCTGGACATCGTCGTCGAGATGCCCTGTGATACCCTCGACGTCAACATCCAGGACGCCGCCGGTGACCGCGTCCTGGCCGGCGAGCTGCTCAAGCGCGAGCCCACCAGCTGGCAGCTGTGGATGGACAAGCGCAACTACGAGTCCTACGGCGGCTCCCACGAGTACCAGACCCTCAGCCAGGAGGACGCCGGCCGGCTGGAAGCCCAGGACGAGGACGCCCACGTGCACCACGTTCTCGGCGAGGTGCGCCGCAACCCGCGCAAGAAGTTCCCCAAGTCGCCCAAGCTGCGCCGCGGCGACGCCGTCGACTCGTGCCGCATCTACGGCAGTCTCGAGGGGAACAAGGTGCAGGGTGACTTCCACATCACGGCGCGCGGCCATGGATACCGTGATTTTGCACCGCATTTGGATCACCAGAGTATGCTCTCTTTCTACTCTCTATACCCGTCGTTGATCCGCTACTAACGATGAAACAGCCTTCAACTTCAGCCACATGATCACCGAGCTCTCCTTCGGCCCCCACTATCCCACCCTCCTCAACCCCCTCGACAAGACCATCGCCGAGACCGAAACCCACTACTACAAGTTCCAGTATTTCCTCTCCGTCGTGCCGACCATCTACTCCAAGGGCAACCGCGTCCTGGACACGTACTCGATCGCGCCGCCGACGCTGCACGATAACAGCCGCCACAACAAGAACCTCGTCTTCACGAACCAGTACGCCGCCACCAGCCAGTCCGACGCCCTCCCCGAGAGCCCGTTCTTCGTCCCCGGCATCTTCTTCAAGTACAACATCGAGCCCATCCTGCTGCTCATCAGCGAGGAGCGCGGCAGCTTCCTGTCGCTGCTGATCCGCCTCGTCAACACCGTCTCCGGTGTCATGGTCACCGGCGGGTGGCTGTACCAGATGTCCGGGTGGGTGGCCGAGCTGGTGAGCCGGAGACGCGGCCGTGCAAAGTCCGAGGGTGTGCTGAATGGGAGGCATTATGCGGAGGATTAGTGTGGTGTAACTTTTGGGAATGCTATATTGTTCTATTTGATGCATGTTTATGGGCATTGGTGTTGGTGTTAGAGAATCCTTTTGGCATTTGTTCCTTTTAGATATCCTAGCTACGTACGTATCCAATGTAACTGTATCTGTGCGTCGCAATCAATGGCTGGTATATTTCCAATCATGAACCATGAATACATTATAAACGTCTGTCTAGATCTGGAAAATCTCGCCCATGCCCACGCCAGCGCCTTCGGCTCCCGCGCGACTGTCCACCAAATCCAGCCGCCACCCCTGCCAGTCCCTCAGCTTCTTCTTGATCTCGCGCACCCACTCGACGCGCTTGCGCGCCTCCTCCTCGGCCTGGGCCCGCGCAAACTCCGCCTCATCAAACTCATCGTCAAAGTTCTCCTCTGAGAGCAGCTCCAGGCTGCCGCGCGTGGCCGGCGGGTGCTGCTGGTGCGAGCCCGCCCGGCCACGACCGCCGCCAAACGAGCCTCCACCCGTGAACGCCGCAATGCCGCTAGAGAGCACCGTCGAGAACGACGAGTGCTGCTGCATAGCCATGCTGCGTCGGCGGGCGTGTTCGGGCGTCCCGCCGACGAGGTCGACGTCGTCAAAGGCGTTAGCGGCGGAGGGATTCGTCGCCGAGTCAGCGTAGGCGAAGTCGGCGCCATCCCCGGCGCCGCTGGCATCGAGTTCCTGGCGCTTCTCCTTCCACACCCCGCGGCGCAGGTCAAACACCTCGCCTTCGAGCTCGCGGATGCGGCGCTGCAGCCGCGAGCGCTCCTCGTCTTCGAGTTCGTCGAGCGCGTCGTCGTCCGCGCCGCCGTCGCGCTTGCGCAGCGTCTCGAGATCCTCCTTCAGGCGGAGGTTCTCGTTCTCGACGCTTGCGAGCCGCTTGCGCAGCACGGCCGCCTCCTTCTCGGTCTTTTCGCTCTCGCGCAGCCGCGCCTGGTGTCGTGCTTCGGATTCGCGGTGCAGGTTGCCCATCGCCTCAAGCTTCTTGTCCAGCGTCTCAATCTTCTTCGTCGCCTCCGCTTTCTCCGTCTTCAGCTCCTCCGTCTCGCGTTGCAGGCTCTTGATCAGCGTCTCCGTTGACGTCTTGTCCACGCCCTCCTTGACGGCTTTCTCCGACGCGCGCGTCAGCGCGGCCTTGGTATCCGTTAATTCGTTCTGGGACTTCTCAAGGGCGGACTCGCTGCGCGCGAGCTTCTCTTCCAGGGCTGAGATTTGCGTCTCGTGCGCGGCGCTCGACGACAGCTGCGCGCGGAGGTTCGAGATCTCGAGTTCCATCGCCTCGATGGTGGCGGATTTCGATTCCAGCTGCTGCATGAGATCCGACGGCGGGGACTCCGATGGCCCGGTAGCGGACACGCTGGCGTTATTGCGGTGGGTGCGCGTTTGCAGGTGCGAGTTTTGTCGTTGCAGGGAGGCGATTTCGGCTTTCTACACCTGTCCGTTAGCATCACGTTTCCATCTCCTCGCAGGCAGCAAGCTTACCAGCTCCTCAATCTCCCCGGCCTTCTGCTCCGCCTTCTCGAGCCGGTCCTTCAACTCCGCCGCATCGACACTCGCCTCGCGCAGATCCTCCAGCTCCTCCTCCGTCTTCTTCCACCGCGCCGTGCCCTCCTCGAGCTCCTTCTCCAGTCGCTTGTTGTCCTTCTCGAGCTCATCGATCCGCGTCGACTGCTTGCGGTACACCTCGTGCACGGAGTCCCCGTCCGCCGTCAGCGGCGGCAGCGACGGCGATTTGATCGCAGCGGACGGAGACGGCGAGAGGCTCCCCTGCGAGATGGACGTCTTGCGGAACGACGATGACCGCATCTTCGACTGGATCGACAGCGACGGCTGGCGGCCGTGGGCGCCGCGCGACGGCGGACTCGTCGCCGTGTCTATCTTGGGGAGTTGGGGCTGGGCGTCGGGACCGGGGGATGTGGGGGCGTCGGGCATGGGTTCTGTGGGTGATTCTTCGCGCGGATGTTCCGCTGTTGTTTCATCGGTCTTGTCATTGTCTTTGGGATCGGACGGTTGTTCGGACGGCTGCTCGTCGGGTTTGGGTTGTTCGGTGGGTTTCTCCTCCTCGCTGGGCTTCTGTTCGGCGGTTTTGTCGGGGGCGGACTCCTTTGCCGGCTCGGACTCTGAAGGCGCAGCCGCATCTTTTGATGGTTCGGAGTCTTTGGTGGAGGCTTTTTTGTTGGCTTTCTTCTTTTGTTTTTGGAGCTGGGCTACCTGTAACATAGTGAGCCAGGTCGGGTTCTTTGGGTGGGGTTAGCGAGGGAGAGAATGGGATGTTTACCCTTTTCTTGGCAGCGGCCAGCTTCTCAGCTTTGAGGCGCTCCTCTTCGTCGGCCATGGTGGGAATTGGAGGGTGAGGGGGTAGGGAGAGAGTGAAGGTGGGAGGGATGGGGTTGTGCAAGGGAACGGACAGCTTTCCCCGTACGCCGCACGTGCACGGACCACCTGTATACTCGAGTCAACTACCGTGTACAGGGTATCTAGGTAGACTGATCTAGACAGCCCTAGGCACGGCTCGGTAGATGAATAAGATTAGATAGCTATGTACTGTGTTATGTTAAGCGCCATCTGGAGGGGATGGCTGGCTCCATGTCTATCGGCAGGGGCTATTGGCAGCACGTTGTCAATGCTGGACACCAACAATGTCAATATATAATTCCAGCCTATACGCCATACCACATCAAAAGGACATACGATCGGGTGTCAGCATGCCAGCCATATACCAATGATTCAGAAATCAGATCTAGTACAGTAATTTCAAGAGAGAAAGTAAATGTTACGTGTACCCAGACGAGTGGAGTTGCTAGAGTCGCTGTTAGTATGGGTGATTCATTAGATGGACTCATAATCTGGACAAGATGGGCAAAGACAAAGACTACATTACCATTGGAAAAGCAGTGTCGCTGTTTCAACTACCTGAGAGCCTGACTACGTCGTCAATGTTTTATAGAATCGTTCCTCGTAGCTCAGTTCGACACTAGAATCGCTACATGGCAACCAAAGCCAATTTCCAACAGACCAACAACTCTCGTTCAGATTACACTATCAAACATGTAAAGCAGACACAATAACGCCAGGTCCTCCATTAGCTCCGGACCTCAACCTATCCTACCAAACCATACCAACCGAGGATGATACATGCCACACACATCTCCCATGGAGACCTGACACCAGACCGTCCAAACTCCACTAACCAACATCGTAACATTATTAATAGTTGAGAATTAGGTCATATCGCTGACGTAGTTTTAGCACTCCAAAGTAAGCGGAGTGTGGTTTCCGATAACTGTATTCCAAAGCCTCGACATCGTGCCACTCATCCTAACGGCGCAACGCAACACCTGCGCGTGGAATTCGTATCGTGGCTATCGTTGTCGCAGTCTCCAGACACCGCCTTGCAAGTGCTATCGCCATTAGCTCGGGTTCGATACTCAAAGCAGGATAACGTTCAAAGTGGAACATACATCTCGCAATGCTTACACCTGGGCCATGCTGGGGCGGGCTCCACGGGCAGGACCAACGCGAGAACGGAGATCGGCACCGGTTCTGCGGGCGGTCAGGAAGGAGAAGACCAACGAAGCGGTGTAGCCGGCCCAGGTGAACCAGAGGAAGGCCGTGCTAGCCTGGGCCTCACGGCAGCGCTTCTCGGGGTCGACGGAGCCGTTGGTGACGGAGTTGTTGAGGGTGTAGTCCTGCAGATTATCGACGATTAGCTAGTGGGCCCTGCGTTGCCGTGATGTGGGGCGGCGGATCGATCTGGTAGTATCTATCCTCGCGATGACACCACCATTTATCTACACCGAATGAAAAGGAAAACAGATTGAATGACGCACCAGGTTGCTGCAGTCGTGGGCTTCGAGCTTGGCAGCGAGCGCAATACCAGCAGTCAGGAAGATGAGCATGTTAAGCAGATCAATGATGATCACGATGATGGGGTGGCCTGCCCAGTCGATGTTCATCGACGAGGGGAACAGGTAGAACAACGTGAACATGGAGAATGCTGCAGCGAACATGGTGTAGTTAACGACGGCTGGGTTGCCGGCGAAGGACTCGTCGATCATGTTACCGACGAGGGCCATGATGAGCAGGGTGAAGACAAACTATCGCGGGAGTTTGTCAGATGGATTCTTCGATCTGAAGATTGCTGCGATGCGTTCGCAGCTGGGATCACGATCACCTACCTCCCACACCCGCAGGCCGATCTGAACAGCTCTCATAACCATGTTGACGACGGAGATTACTCTGGTATGTGGTGGTTGCTGTCGGCGGATTCACTCGCTGGACAGTGTCGAAGGTGCACAGAAGAAGGGGAAGACGACGCGATCGTGAAGGAGCTGGTGAGATTTTCCTGATCAACGGAGATTTAACCCGAAAAGAAAAGGTTGAAGAGGGGACGATTGGAAGGGATTGATATTTGAGGCGCGGAATGGGCGGAGGGAGCTGGTGTATGACGATATGCCGCGGCGGAATCTGCTACGTCATGGGCGATCATGAAATCATGATCCGACTCCAACCAACGATAGAGGGAGAAAGAGAGATTCCAGATTTGGCTCGGCTGTTCGGCAGTAGTATATAAGATTTTTTTTTTTTTTTTTTTTTTTGATAGGGATGATTTCTTACAGACGGGGCGTTGGTACAAACTCCAGCAGGCCAAGTCGGCGTGAAGAATTTATATTGCGCGGCATAGACAGCCGCCAGGTACGATCAACAACTAATGCAGGCAGCCTCATTCTCACCACCGTTATGCTTCTCTTCCTATCACTCCTTCCGCCAAGATCCGGCATGAAACATTGATGCCGTCACCAGGATCGGGATTGCGCTGGCTTTGAAAGTGGTATACTACCTCACTTTCTTCCTCCCATTGGGTCCAAGAGCTCCTGCAGAACCAGTGGAACACAGAACTTAAAGACACAGAGCTCGGATTAGCTGCTCCCTCCCTCGCGAACCGGTCAGCTCGTGGAATACGGTGGACGCATTCAGTAAGGTTGGAAAATTTGCTCAGGATTCTGGATCGGACATTGGTGGGACAGCTGTCTGACCAAGCACCGTTGAGAATATCATCATGATTGATGGTGGGCCGATGGGATTTATAAACAGCCTAGAATGCCTGCAACCCAGCGTTTCGGGATCTATAAGCTGCGGGTACTTGAGGTACGGTAGGCGCGCGGTTGGACTTGCAGGAACTGTAGGAGGTATCAAAATTGCTAGCACGCTTACCTAGCCTCAGGTTGGTGTCTGTTGTGTGAGAAGCGCTTAGCTTGGTATACTGTTCTGAGAATGACCTTGTTTTAGTCATAGGCATGCGCCAGCGTATTGTATGGACCGTATGTCAAGTTATAAGTAGGGCTTGCTCGCGTGCGAAGGAGATGTAGGTGGAGGGAACATGAATTGAACAGATTCAGGTATCCTTTCATCTTAGCTTTGGACATGAGTCCATGTGCCCAAGCTGTGTGGACATTCTTTCTGCTCCCATATCTAAATGGAGGGACTATTGCGAGCGCAGAGGCGTTGGAAAGCGTTTGTGGATATTATAAGAAAGCATTTTCTCATTCTCAGATGAGAAGAAGTACCTGAATTTGATACCTATCTGTCTTTCTGTTTAGTCGGAGATGCTCTGCTATCCCGAGGATTGTCCGGGTTGGATTACTCACCTCTCCATGACCAGATAATGACAGTCATGTAGACATGAGTCATACCAGCCAGCTTCAACAATTAATCCTCATAAATAAAAGACTGTAAATCTGGGTACCCTCGTGCTTGAATGCTCTGTGCTGGAGAAATGACAGCGGGGCAGCCGTGCGGGCCGCGAAGAAATTGTCCCCAGCTCGGAGATGTTGTTGATTCCGCCCACAACTCTCCCCTTTCGTGGCCACTTCTCCTTTCCATCCACCCCTCTCCCCTCACACCATGGCTATCCAGTGCGTGTTCGCTCTCCGTCAGATCAACTGGAATTGCGCTAACCTCCTCCTCTAGCTATCTGATTTTGCTCTCCCGCCAAGGCAAAGTGGTGCGTCTCGTCACCCACCCAACTTTCATCCGCACTCAGGCTCGGAGGAACTGACCAGATAATTTTGCTTCAGCGCCTTGCCAAATGGTTCACTACTCTCTCCCCCAAGGAGAAGGCCAAGATCATCAAGGATGTGACCCAGCTCGTTCTGTCCCGTCGCACACGGATGTGCAATTTCCTCGAGTATAAGGGTAGGTCTACCCCTCCATCGTTGTGCCTCCGATTACTTTTGCTGGACCCTGTCTTGCAATTGCTTCTTTCGTCTCCTACAGTCAACTGACAGTTCGCCGTCTCTCCAGATACCAAAGTCGTTTACCGTCGCTATGCCTCCCTGTTCTTCATCGCCGGATGCGCCTCCGATGACAACGAGCTGATCACCCTCGAAATCGTGCACCGATACGTCGAGCAAATGGACAAGTACTACGGAAACGTGTGCGAGCTGGACATCATCTTCAATTTCCAAAAGGCATACTTCATTCTGGATGAGTTATTGTTGGCGGGCGAGATGCAGGAAAGCAGCAAGAAGAACGTCTTGCGGTGCATTAGCCAGCAAGACAGTCTGGAAGACATGGAGGTGAGTGATGACCACGCCCCTGAGTGGATGGAGACGGGCTAGGACACCTGATGGAATGCGACGGGTTGAAATTCGTTGTTGGTCCACCGAGCGTTGCCCTTCGTTCACTGGGATCTTCATCTCCCCTTCTACAACCTACCCTCCCTTCACCACGAGATTCGCGACGCCCCGTTGGTTGGATCGGACACCTCCACCTCATGCACGGCCCATACACTCCCGTATCCCTTAGTCGCCCTCAGATCTCCTCACATTCACCCATGGCCCCACGTGAATGACCGACTGGACCACCCAGGCTAACATTCTCCCCCAGGTCGAGGAAGACGTGGTTACGAAGATCATGTAGCGGCATTCGGATTCGGCAACTGAGCGTTCCTGTGTTTATAACTGCTGGAAGATGGCTTTACTCCTGGAGGGTTTGTACGTTTGCTGCGGGACAGAGATACTACTACACGGCGTTGGACGTACATAGGCGTTGACAGCATTTACCATTGTTTGCGATGAACTAATTAATTCCGTTCTTTTACAGCGAGATTCACAGAGAGAGCAAGTCTGGGACGACCAAGAATGGCCGGACCCGTGAGGTGACCGAGTGATATCACTGGCCGCGCCCGGTCGCCACGTGACCCTCCTCCCCCCCTCGATCGCAACGCGCAACCTGACACCATCATCTATCTCCATCTATCCATCCTTCATTTCATCTCCTTCTTTATCGCGCTGTCTCGGTCATGGCCCTGTGTGCTGTGATCTCCCCTTGTTAACCGTCTCTTTGTCTCCTGACCTCCACCAGTGTTCACCGTCTCCTTATCTCCGATCGGCTACGTTTCCACTCTCCTGATAGCGACCACGTCGACTGCGCCGAACTTGGTTGATAACGCTCTGATTCTCTCTCCTGCGACCTGGTTGTCGATTTCTTCAAATTCTCTCACTTTATCATTTATTGCGCATCGATCCCTCTATTCCTGGACGGATAACCTCGGTAAAGATGAAGGTGCGTTCCGGATGCGCTGACGCTCCCAACTCTCACGACCATCCGATCATGTACTAATGGCTCCGTCATCATAGTTCTTACCCCTCCCCGATATCGAAGACGTGACGAGTTCATTGAATTTCGATACCGCCGATTGTCATATCCTCGGCGGCTGCGACCTGTATACCACCAAGGCCGCTCGCGCCGACCGGAAACTGTACAAGAACATTGAGCAGTCCCTTGAAGCCCAATATGAATCCGTCCTTCGACTGTCCGCATCGCTTTCTCCACCCAACGCGTCAGATGCCGCCGCCTCCCTGAACTTATCGCGGTCCAGTCCCTTTGGACCCCTGAGTGAGCATTCGAGCCGGCGCACGTTTGCCTACTTGATCGCGACCCTCAACGCTAGCCATCCAGACTACGACTTCTCACATGTGCTACGGCCGTCGGACTTTCATCGCGAGCGGAACCTGAAGCGCGTGATGAATACCATCGATACGACCCTGTTCAATCTGCGCCCACGCGAGACAATGGATATGACTCCCCCTTCACCTGTGACCGTGTCCGGATCCTATAACGCCGGAGCGTCATCTACCTGGGGCCCTCGCATGTGGCGGATTATCGACGAACAGATGTCGCTGAAGGAATGCTCCATATACTCGTACTCCCCAGAGGAAGACCCCTCTGATGCCGATGACGGTGCTATCTGGAGCCTCCATTACTTTTTCTTCAACCGTATTCGGAAGCGCGTGTGCTATCTTTACTTGCGCGCGATTCCCATCCTGAGTCATACACCCAGCGAAGGCGATGGGTTCGCCACACCCACGACGAAGCGCACGTTCGACGATGGGTACTTGACCCCCGACCTCGGATCGAGCAAGCGGGCCCGCTACTGGCTTGGCGAGCACGTTGATCTGGAGCAGGAAAGCTCCAGCGAGGAGGAAGCGACGTCAAAACCGTCGCGTCCTGTGGTCGACGAATACGACAATTATCTGCTCAGCGATGAAGAGTTCCGTTCTCGCTCTGGTAGCAAGGGAACTGTCCGCGCCATGAGCGAGGAAATTGCGGACTCGATGGAAGTCTGACTTGTGATGTCCAGTAATGACCTGCTTCGTTTCTTCCGTGTCTATTCTCTATTTACTGCTTGTTACCTATGGTCGGGTTTTGCTTTGTTCCAGTTTCTGGCGTTTTGTTATGCATTCAACCTGCATCAGCACAGGCTAGGGGCGTTAGGCAGGGAGAGGGATGATCAGGCCCCGACTAATTTGTCCACTGTGCTTTGTTCTATGGTTTCAATGTGTTTGCGCTGCATACCCTTTGTTGCGGCGCATCTGGGATGATCGGGCTTTTTACCTTCCTGTTCTTAGTGTATATTCAATGCATGGTTTAGAATCATATGAGGCTAAGTGTAGACTGTAGTGGGCAGTAGTATGAATGAGGATTTTCAGCACGGCGACTGCATTATCTCAGGTAAAGTCATTATCTTTTCACCTTTGATGGCCGTGTGTTAGTCCAATTTATTAGAATAGAATATGAGCCCAACTTCGGTCAATCAAAATGTGTTGAAAAGAATGATTCTTGTCTAGTAGACCAAACTTGAGCGAGCTTTCTACCAAGCAACAATGATGTCTTTGTTCCCCATAAGAACAGCTGAGGCAGAACTCATGAACAACCAACATCACCATGAGTAGAGCAAGTCGCGTAGCACAAAAATGATGTTCAATTACACAATACCCATTCTTGCACCCTTCCACTGCGATGCTATCAAGAAACATGTCAAAATGCAGATTCTCTTCGGTCCTGCAATAAGTAAACCCCATATGGAGCCACATAGGACATAAGTCTTCTATCATATCCTCCTTCCAGAATGCCTCTCCACGACGCCCTCCAACACCTTCCTATGGTAGTTCAAGCACGATCTACCCTCAGCTGCAAGCTCCTGTTCCGTTCGTCAAGAGCCCCGTCATGGGATAAGCCATGCGTTAGGTCCTATATGAGACGGCAGGTCATCCTGGATCTTACCAATGTCTTCGACTGCTTGTACCACAGGTATGTCTCGTATGTACTTTCGGCTTCCTCCTACTGGTGACTACCATGACAGGTGTTACTGACATGGTTCCAGGACTTCATTCGGGCGATTACTTCGGCTGTTGATTCTAGGGTTGTTCATCAGCAGAGCGATATGTAGCTTGCGGGACTGGAGAGAGAGTGACAAAGTATAGAAGGCGCATGGTGATGTGTTCCAAATGCAGGATCTGTATAGATACCAGCAATACTCGCCACGACTTAACGGGGTTAGGTGCATGGTACCTCCATCGCTGTCAAATGTACTTATTTATCATTACTGTATTGAAGAGAGAATATCGCCTTGGTTTCCTAACACCAGGAGGGTAAAATTTACTTCTTATGCGGGAGGTTGGTCTTAACAGAAGGATCAAACTCCGTTGCATTGTGGAGTTGATGCTGAGGTTATTGCTCTGGTCTAGTTTAATAGAGAAAAGAAAATCCCGCGTGCACATTCACTATTCACATGAAGTTGGCTTCTGGTGTTGATGGGACATGAACAGGACAATCCGCAACAGCGCCTCTATCTAAGAGGATTGATATCATCAATTGATCTGATTGCACCATTGCATAACACACCGGCGAGTGACCATTGTGATCTGTCAGATTCACTTGCGCGCCGTTATCTAGCAACAACTCCACAGCATGTTTGAAGAAAGACCCAGCTGCATAAAATAGTGGTGTGCGGCCCGCATGATCTCTAATGTTTGGATCAGCACCTTTCTCAAGCAGTAGTCCTATCACCTCCAGTAAAAAGGTTTCTGCCGTGGATGGAAGGGGCGCTGCGCCGTCATGGATCAAAAAATTTAGATGATCCCGCGTCATCGCAGAAACTATGGAATGCAAATCCACTGCACAGCACAGAGGAGTGCAGCCAGAGGTGTGTCTTGGATTTGGATCACAGCTTCTATCCAGAAGTAGCCGTATAACTTCTAACGCTGATCTCATTGCTGCAGAAAAAAGTGGCGCCGAGTCAGGATGATGTTCAGCATCATTAGCCCTAGACAGCCGCTTAGCCACATGGAATGCCCTGTTCACTGCGTAAGACAACGGTGTCCGCCCATTTGGATCTTTACTATCCGGATTGTCGCCTCTGTCCAGTAGTACAGTTATCACCTCTGCAGATGATCTTGTCACTGAATATGAGAGTAGTGTGACGCCGAAATAACTATGATCTGGATCACTGCTTCTCTCTATTAGCAACTTCACAATCTCTAAAGGTGCTTTTTCCACTGTGCATAGTGGTATGCGAAGAAAGTCATCTGTTATCTTTGTATCAGAGGCGTTCTCTAACAGCATCTTCACGATTTCGCGTTTTCCTGAGCGTACTGCATCCTTCAGAAGGTTTCTAAGCCACACCTCTTGGGCTGCATTTTTGGCGAAAGGTTCGTATGTCAATAGCAAATGCACAGCCCTTTCATTACCATGCACGACAGCAGCCTGCAGTGGATGTCCATACCGCTGACCGCTGATATTCTGACCGTAAGCTAGGTCAAGCTCGCATGATATGAGGTTCGCACAATCCTTTTCAGCAAGGACGTAAAGCAGGTGTGCATCTTCTGTGTAGCGGCGTATTTCGTGTTGTTCACAAATGTTATTCTTCAGAAGCCAATGGCCAAAGGGAAATGACTCCAGGAAATGTCTTTGTGAAATCCCATGCCCGTGTGCAGTCTCAGCATGGTACAACACATTCTGCACCGCATACTTGAAAAAAGGAAATTTTTCCGTAATGAATTCACGCAGATTTTTCGCGTCTTCCGATTTTGCAACTGGTAATGGGTCTGGTATTGCCAGACAGGGAGACAGGTCTATGGTCACGTGGTTGAGACAAGATTTCTTGAGAGCTTCGTTGCCTGGTCCCGGGGCGACACTGCCCACGTTTGCATGAAGGTCGCGGAACCCTTCATCCTTGAGAAAGTCTTGAACCGATTCGTGGATGAACTGCACAGTAGGGCGCTTCGACTTTGTGAGCTCGGCAAGGCCTTTTGAGGAATCGAGAATGAATCGCTTCATGTCTTCTGGGGTGATTTCATTCTGATCCCACTCAAGCAGTGATGAGTCGGTCTCAGTGGCCCCAATTATAGCAAAGTAAAGCTCCTCTCTAGTCAACGGCCGTTGTGCATAGAGGATCCACTGTATACACAGTAGAGTGTCCTCCATGTTGTTATTGTCTCGTGTCAAAATGTCTTTCAACAGATCATGTAGTCCATCCGGAATATCAGACAGTCTTTTCTTTAGCGCATGTACACGACCACGATCATGCTCTTTGTTGAGTATTTGGACGACAAGGACGACCCATAAAAAGACCCCGGCGGCACGCGCAATGATCTCCTGTTTGATCTTTTGCACTTGCTTGCTGCGCCCAGCCTTTAACTCTGCATGTACATAGGCTATAATGTCTTCACCGTGGCCCTCCTGGTCCTCCAAGACAAGTTCCAGTCCTTTGCCAATGGCGATGTGTGGGTAATGACGGCTGGATAAACAGACTAAAAGTCGGAACCCCTCGGACACTGCCAGGTCTCCTAACTGTTCAAAGAACGAAAGCATGTCTCGTATCTGATTTTCGTCACATTCGTCAAGGGCGTCAATGTAGCAGACCAAGGTGCGATCTTGGAGCTTCTCAACCGCACTTCTGAACAGAGATTTCAGCGTCTCCATCTCCCATTGCACCTCTTCGCCATGCAGTATAGTCTTGGGGGCCAAGCAGAAGATGTCCAGCAAATCAGGTATCTTCTCCAGAAGTTGAAATAAGAGCGAACGATACATTCCCGATACCGATTTCTCCAGGTCGTCGCCTCTGGCGTTGAAAAAGAAGGAGATAACCGTCGCATTAGCCAGTTGCCGGACGGCTTTACCGAAAGCAAATTTCATCAACGTCGACTTGCCAGCTCCTGGCTTCCCTTTGATCCATAAAAATCCATGGTGCTCGCCAAAGCTGTTCGGTTCAAGCCACTGCTGATATTTTTCGCTCCGTGGAAGCCACTGGCAGGTCTTGACATGAGCGAGCCGGATTGTGGAGTGCCTCGCATGTATCTGGTCGAACTTCAAAGCCGCTAAGAAGGACTGTTTCTCTTCGGTTGTTAGGCGATCCTGTGACTGGATTTGGCTCTGAGAAGACTCGGAAGAATCAGGGCTAGGTAATTGCTGACTAGCAGGCAGTGTTGCATGGACGTAGGAAAGTATTTCTCTTGCGCAAGCTGCGGCAGTAGCCGCAGCAAAAGGCTGAAACTGTTTGCTCTTATGAGAATCAGCATAGTCGCAGATGCCGCGAATGACCAAGCACGGAAGTTCGTTCATCACACCGGCAGCCTCCATCTCGTAGCAGAGCACCCCGCCAAGCTCAGAGCTAATGCGGTCTCTTGTGATACCATCCTTGATGACCTGGTTTCCGGACGCAATGGTGCCGAAGAATATCAACGGATGCTTGTCTTGCCGCGGCTCGCGCTCCACACGCATGGTCGGGTTGCAACTAGAACATGTGCTCTGCCCTTGGGGATGGTTGTATGAGGAGTGGAAGAGTATATCGGACTCTAGAGGAGGCCGAACCGTGTTTGTGGTAGCAAGACGGTCACTGATATTCTTTCTGAAACTGGACAAGTTCGACCTGATCTTGGAAACAGCTGTGAGTAGGATACGGGGAGGCGAGTTCAGAGACCCGGTCCGTTCTTGAAAGCCATTTGTGATGGTCTTTCCGTAGTCGTGTTGTACCACGCCTCCATACTTTCCCTCTGGTTGGCTGATGGCAACATCACCGAGCCTAATGTCGGCTTTGGAGCTAGGAACGCCCCCAGCGATCCCGACAAGAAGACCTGCCTTGACGGAGGGAAAGGTCGAGACTATCCTAGCAACGGCGGACGCAGCAGCGTTTGTTCCGATGCGTCCGGCCGGTAAGCAGACGAGAACCACTTCGTGGTTGTGGATACGGCCGGTGGTGTACTCGTTTAGCTCCTCGTACAGGTCATCGAGGCTTTGCTTTGCGGCGGCATACTCCAGGGGGAGGGCGCACATCCAAGCTATTGTGAAGTCTTCGGGTCGGGGACGACATCGTTTGAGTGTGGTCATAGCGATTTGGGAAGGTACAGTGGATTAATGTCTTTGAGTGAAGGCATTTCAGGCTGAGAAAGAGAGAGGAAAGAAGAGGAAGAGGAGTGAGGCTGGATATTTCCAACGAGGCTGACGAGGCTGTGATGACGGCGCCAATCCATCAATCCCCCAGTCAGTACATTAGCTTCATACGACATCAGCTGATGATACAACCAAGATAGTCATCTACAGTATATATTCATTCAGAGGGATATCTACAAATTCAACATGGACAACTCCAAATCCACATTCTGCGGCCGTACCATCACGATCCCCGTCTTCCGAACCTGGTCATTGGCTTTTCCAAAGTACCGTCCAGAGCGGAAACTATTGAACACTCACATTAGCAAGCTGATCTAGTTCAATTCGAGACCGATCAGTCTCCATACCTCCAATTAAGGTTCGCCATGACCACGTTTTGGACGCCGTGGATGTACTGTTGGACTTCGGCGTCGATGCGCTCTCCCCAGCTGGGCAGCTCCGCTAGGGCCATGTACCAGTCACGATAGCACGATACCAACATCTCCCCGATGTGGTCAAAGGCCATTTGGGCCGGCATCCCAGCGTGTCGACAAATGGCCACCATGTTATGAGTGACCCCTTCTTTCTGCGCCGGGTTAACGGTGTTGCCTGTGGCTGGGCGATAGTGTGAATAGTGCGAACTTACCTCCTCTTTGCAGTAGGACAGGATGTCGTTTTGCCTGGATCTAGTGTCAGTGCTGGTAGTACAAGCTTTCGCTCTAGACTCACAGCAGTACAAGGTCGATTCCGAGTCTCTCGATCTCCTGGATGCTTCGCGTCTCGAAAACCGAGTCTGGGAGGTTGAGTTTGTGTGCGTATCTAGTTTCCAGTGCTCGTTAGCCATACTCAAAGCTGACATCTCACGCTCACGTACTCTACCAAGGCAAACAGCGGAGAAACCCCAGAGGACTGTCGGCGCAAATCGAGCATCTCTTGCAGGGTGGGGTAATCCCCATTGGAGCAGTTGCGCACCTGCTCCAGGGTCCCTGTACAATAGTTCTTCATGGCATTTGCAAATCTCCGCCGGACGCCTGAAGACGGTCAGTATGCCGAATATCCGGAGCAGTCAATGCGCATACCGACGGGAGACCCCTTGGCTACTCTCTCCCACACAGTATTATGCACCTGGACCAGACTGTTCTCCGAACGCGGAGCAACCCCATCATTGTCCATCCCCTCCAACAAACTGTTGATCAGCTGTTGAGCTCCCTCAGGGTCGTCCTTCAGTCCCCCGTTATCAAAAACTGAGCGGTTAGCCGGGGCCATGGAACGATTGTGACACGAGGTGATAAGACCCACTGTCATCGAACGGAAACACCTGTCGGCCCACCGTCAGCACACCCCACAAGGCGTGGTCTAGAAGTATATGGACAAGACATACCCAATTTCCCCAGTCACACACGGTGCGCAGCTCCTCTGCGCCGGCATACGGGGCGCAAATCGAGCAGAAGTATGAAAAGTCGGTCTTGAACAAGATGCGCTGCGCTCGCTCGTCGAATGAGCACTGGCTATTTTCGGATATCCGTGAGCCCTGGACCGATCCATGGGTGCGACCCGGGGTACAAACTCTGATAGCCACATTTCCGACGCTCTCCTCACGGACTCGTAATAGGGGTTTACGTCTGGCTGGCCAGATAGGAACAGCACAAACATGTTGGGGAGCCGCACCGGGATGTGCTCGTCTTCGCTGGGCTTCCGCGTGGGAAGGATGGTCTGCTGCAGAACCTGGAGGAGCGACATGTTGCACAGACTGCGCGAGGAGATTAATGCAGTGGAAAGAAGAGTTCAACTTGATGGCGTTTCTGATAAGGCTATCTGCTACAACTCTATAGCACGTTGCAACGGACGTACAGGGATCTTATATACACATGTGGATGCGCCATCGGGATCTGAAAACTGGACTTCACAACACCATCAACTCCCTCTTTCGTACCTTCTTCGCGACAATCATGATTACTTCCTCGATAGAATCCCAATCGGACAGCCCGGAGGCCATCTAGGTCCAACCGGACCAGCGGGCCAGATAGGCTCTGTTCGGCGCTCCACCACAAAGGGCAAATGCCGGACTTGTGACACCCGACAAGACAAGCAAGTGGATATCATGCCTCAACCGCAACAGGACTATTGCGTATAACGTGCACAAAGTGCCGCTCGGGAGTCGTCGCGAACCAGGAGGGAGTACTTCGCCACCGTGGCTGAACCGGCACTATTGGCATAGTCTGGATGGGGGTGGTGGAGATCGCAGCCCCATATCAAGACCCTCGGACCATCTGCAGCCTCGTTCATTCGCGGAGACGGGAGATCTTGAACGATGGATCGTCCCAAAGCTAATCGGGCTCTGGTTCCAGGAACACAATCACCCTCCCGGCGCATCGTGAGAAAACGCAAAATCGTCAATCTTGCCCAATGGGGGTATTCAGCCACGGCTGGGCCGTCTATCATGTCTCCCTAGAGGGTCAATGTGCCCTCCTCTCCCCCGTCGGACCCGGCCGCTACAGGCTTTGGGAACGGTGTCCCCGACATCCGAGTCTTTGTTATCGGCCGTGAGGTCGTCTATCCGTCTCCCCACTGGCGTCGGGGTCGAGTCCGCGCCCCCATACGGGGTCTGTCATTGGGTTCCATAGCATCTCAGCTGATGGGCGTATGCTTGAAAATGTCGCACGGCAGTTCGGGTTCCTCAATAGCGCCATCTGCTCGTGGCGAACGCACCGCCTGGACGTCACATCTGTGCAGGGGAAGACCGAGATCGTCCGCGTGGGTGCCGCCTTGTTGGTTTCTTGTCCAGAATCCTGTTCACTGCTCGCTGGAAACTCGGCGGCATTCCGTGCTATCCGGTTGACCATGACGAAGTATATAGCCAACATGAAGCGCCATATCGCTGCCCATCATTCCAACAGCCCAACCCAGGCCTATCAGTTCTTTCTCATTGCTATTCCCTAATACCTCGTCAGCTGTGAACATCATGGACACTTCCACCGCATCGCCCAGACCAGGGGATCTCGTCACCAAATGGGGCTACTCGTTCACCTGGACAGACCAACACCTGCCGCGAGCAGAGACCGAGCCCCTCCGCCAACAGTACGACACGCTAGGCGCTGCGACTCTCGAACGACTGCAAGCCATCCGGGCGTCCCTCTTGGAAGCCGCCAAAGCCAATGGCACCAGCCCGCCACCCACTGACCTCTATGCCCTCCTGCAAGCTCATCACACGCACGATGACGTCCTGGCCCAGTTCTGGGCCGAGACGCACACCGTCCCGGAATGGGTCGACTGGGCACAGCTCGCCCGCGGCCAGCGCGTCTTCTACCGTTACGCCATCGCCAACATCGTCGGCTTCGCCCTACAGGGCTTTGTCGCCGAGAACTCCGTACACCCCCACCACCCTCTCCCTCCCCTCCCTCTTTCACACCCGCTGACAGCAAAGCTCCAGGCCGCACCAGGCGTGGTGGAAGTCCTCGTCCGCACCGGCGGCTTCTCCACCCGCACCCTGCTCAACCGCCTCCTCGAAACCTTCCAGTGGCTCATCCAGATCACGCACTCGCTGGAGGCTCTGCAGCCCGGCGGCGAGGGCCACACCGCAACGGTGCGCGTGCGTCTCCTCCACGCCTCCGTCCGCCAGCGCCTGCTTCTCCTCGCCGCCCGCAAACCGGGCTACTTCGACACGGCCCGCTACGGCGTCCCCGTCAACACGCTCGACAGCATCCACTCCATCAGCACCTTCTGCTGCAACCCGATGTGGCTGCAGCTGCCGCGGTTCGGGGTGGCGCCTGCGGCGGCCGACGTTGCGGACTACATCGCGCTGTTCCGGTACGTGGCGGTCCTGCTGGGCACGCCGGAGGGGTATTTTGAGAGCGTGGAGAGCGCGCGCCGCACGATGGAGAGTATGCTAGCGCATGAGCAGCGCACGACGGAGACGAGCCGCGTCGTGGCGTTCAATTTTGTCGAGTGTGTAGGGAACTTTCCGATGCCGATGTATGTGTCCAAGAGGTTTGTCGAGGCGGGCAGTCGCTGGATTAATGGGCATGAGTTGTGTGATGAGTTGGAGATGGGGAGGCCCGGTTTGCTGCACTATCTGGTGTTTGCGGGGCATTGTGTTTTGGTTGCGGTGATGGCATGGGTGCAGTGGGTGGTGCCCGGGTTGGATACGCTGGTTGTGAGGGTAAGTTCATTCTGTTTGGAGATCGTGAGTGATGCTGATGTGGTGCAGTTCTTTATGGAGGTCATGTACCGTGGCGTGGTGCTGCGGAAACGCAGTCGGTTCACCTTCAAGTATGTTCCCCGGGAGGGGAAGAGCACCGGCAAAGAGAAGCATCTTGATGGTAAGGGTGATCTTGAGTCTGGAGTATCCTGGGGGAATGTTCTCGGATTGCCTGATATGGGCCTGTTCGAGATGTTCTTCCTCCTGGTTCTGGTTGCTGCCGTCGGCATGGCGACGGCGGTGGTGGTCGGTGCGCTGTCTCAGTACGCACTTTGGAATAAGTACTAGGATGGATTCCTATAGTATAGATAAATATGATACCATGTGATTCTCCCCTCTTAATGCACTGATTCTAATGAACCCAACGCATGTATGTCTATACTATCTTTCATAGCTCCGATATCAAGCCTCACCCCGGAACGGCGACTGCACCGAGCCAAACCTACCAAAGTCAGCAACACCCCAAACCCCAAGAGATGACAAGCACTTACCCAGGCGTACACTCCCTCGCCAGCGTTGCACTCCCACTCCGCATATAACATACCTTAGCCTCACGGCACCTCGCACTCGTACACTGCGGGCTCTTCACGCTCCTCCGCCCCTGCAACACATTAAACAGCGTGACCAGATTCCCATCCCGCTCCATGGCCTCCGTAACCCGGTGCCAGAACGTCGCATTCAGCGGAAAATCCGGCGGCCAGCTCGCCGCAGGCCCGTACGTCTCGCGCGTCGAATACTCCACCCGCCACACGGGGCCCGAGTCGCGCAGCCCCCCAAACTCCGACACATTGCTGAAGAACGTATACGCCTCGTAGACGTTAAAGTCCCCCGTGTCGACCTCATACACGCGGAACCCACTGTTCATGTTCATATTGGGCGTGATGCTCGGCCCGATCCAGGCGGTTGCGAGCGCCGTGCGCGGCGCCCGCACAGTGCCATTGCCCGCATAGTACACATGGAACTCGTCCTCGTGGTTATGCCCGAAGAAGAGACTCGCAATGACGTGCGGCGAGTACCGCTCGACGATCTGGTAGAACAGATCCGTCGGGTTGGGGAGCACGCCGGCGCCCTCCCAGCCGCTCGGGACGTGGCCGATGATCCAGACGCGCTCGGCGGCGTCTTCGGCGCGCTGCAGCTCCGCGACCAGCCAGGCCAGCGTGCCCGAGACGTCCGGGTTGGTCGTGTTGACGAGCGTCAGGAGGTTTGGCGCGTACCAGAAGTCCGTGTTGAGGGCGAGCATGCGCAGCCCGGCCGCCGTCTTCACGGAGTACCCGCCGTAGTGGGTGCGCGCGGCCGCGGCGGCCTCTGCGTCGAGCCACCCCGCCTGCTGCCAGAGCTCGGCGATGTGGTCGTAGTTCCAGCTGAATTGCTGGCCGGCGGCGGAGGGCAGGCCGTGCGGTGCGTCTATGTTCTTGGGACTGCTGTCGTGGTTGCCGAGGGTGGCGAAGACGGGGCCGGTGAGGTAGGTTTTCAGCATGTCTGTGACGCTTGTCTCGGCGTAGGCGAGGTAGGTTCGGTCGATCTGGGTCTGGGGCTCGTCGTGCGCAAGCAGGTCGCCGGTGTAGAGGGTGAAGGCGAGCTTGTCTTGGTCGGCGTCTTTCCCTGTGCCCGTCAACGGGCCGACGGCTTGGAGGGCGGCGAGGGTGAGGTCGTATGGCGAGTCGCATCGGAACTCGCCGTAGGCGGACGCCGGGGCGAGGATGGTGTTGTTGGAGGCGGAGTTGAAGAGGTTCGCCCGGCAGCAGCACGACTTGGCCTTGGTACAGTTTGCTTCCGCGTTCACAGCGTAGCGAGGGTCGAGATGGATATCCGACAGGTGTGCTACTTTGATGCGCTTTCCGCTGGGCTTGGGGACGCGGGGGTTGGCGGGCTTTGGCTTGGGGAAGAGGTTTGTCATGTCTAGGGGGGTGGTGGATGGCATATCACAGAACGTCGGGCTCAGGGAATTGCAGATGTAGTTCCCGTCGAGCCCTTGCACGTCTGCATAGGCCAGAACCTGGGTCCAGATCGCCCCGAAGGCAGATGCGGCGTACGCTTCTTCGCAGGAGGGATCCTCTTGGAAGTGGAATTGCTCGCAGAGGGCGATGATGCCCTCTGGGACGAGGGTAGGGGCATGCAGGGCAGCTGGTTTGGCTGCCGCTAAGGCTTCTTTGCATGTGGTACAGTTAGAGCTCGACGACTCTTCGATCACACGTGTGACGTTGGCTTTGACACCCTGGATCAAAGCCCTCTGTTCATGCTCTGGCAGATGGGACACGGGCTTCGGAAAGACAATGGGGTCGTGCTTCTCTTGCGGGATTGTATTGGGATCCGTGAGGTTCAGGGGGAAGTCAAAGCCCAGAACAGGATCATGAATGATCGGCTGCGGTTCTGCGGTTGGTTTGGCAGGGGAATAGTAGTAGGATCTAACAACGTTCTAGCATTGTAGGGGTGAGATATGGGTGGACTTACGAGAAGGCAGCAGCCGGGAATCCTGGGGGTGCGATATAGGACGATGCACCAGGAAGCGAAGAGACTGCTGACATGATCCCTAGTAGTTTGCGAGGATCTCCCAATGCCACACAATAATGACCTTAGCCATTGACTTTAGAGCGGAAGGCATGACATTCATAACTCTGGGTGAGGATGGCTGGTTGCGTAGGGATGCGCGCCCTTACGGGGCTGCAGATGAACTGCGAGGGAAAGCAATTGTGACAAATCGCATGAGTTCTAGATTGGTGATTAAGGATTCGGGGTTAATCGAGATCCATGCAAAGACATGCGAGAACTCTTCGATGAAGTTCAGTATGCAGTTTGCCTGGATATACAGAATGGAATCAATGGATATCAGGTTACTGCAACCAATATATACATTGTATGGCCCAATCACAGACTATGTAATCCATGTGAACCGTGTCTAATGCTACCGAACTAAATGACATAGTAACCATCTATACCTGATTATTGATGTTCATACTTTATAACTCACACTGCCTTCTTCGAAATATGCCTTTGTTGCCTGGATAAATAGTCTATCACAGGTAAGGTATAGACCAGAGGGAGTGTATCTACTAAGGCCGACTGTTCGCACTATTTGCGATCGTCGTGAGATACATTACTCAATTGAGAACATGTCCAGATCGACATTGGTCAAAAGATAAGGCATGAAGATAGGATCATTCCATCTCATATCGATAAGTATGTAGAATAGACCGGATGTTGTTATCCATCATTACTCTGTAGATCGGATGTTCGCTGACATAATAATGTACCTGCATAATCCCCTGCACATCTCTTATCTCGCTCTCACCACCGAACTCGAGCATTCCAACTTCACATCGTCAGCCCATACCCTGTATCTGCTGTTCAAGGTCATACGACTTGACAATCCAGCCCACCAACTACTCTTATCACTGAATACCTCAGATGCCCACGGAGTACCCAGGCACGGATCCGTCGTCTGAACCCGGATCGTCGGGATTGACATGCCTATCCGTGGGTTCATGATGTCATGTTACCGGCAGACTCCGAACTACAAATTGGCTGGCTCAGGGCAGGATGATTAACGTTGAGACCATGCATAGAGACGATCGCGGCTCCTTACCATTCTATCGGTACGATTCGCCTGTAGTCCTATCTAGGACGTGATTGATTTCGCTTATTCGTTCATCTCGATATTAAACACAGAGCATTTCATTTCATTGCATATTGATTCGAATCCACCTCTCGCTATGCCTGTCCTCCCCTCCGTGCACGACACGCCCTTCGACGCCGATATCAAGGACCGACACCTGATTTACGACTATGCGGCCCAGGACGACAAGGGGAATCCGGAAAAATGGAGGTACGAGATGTGGTTCTACAACGAAGACCGCATCGTCTACGCCATCCATGGTGGCCCCATGGCAGGCCGCAAGAACTTCCAGACCGCAACGTACCAATGCATCCGACCCGGCGAGCTGTGGCAATGCAACTGGCTCGAGGAGACCGGCACCATCTGTTCGCTGGTGTTCGACACCCCCAAGAAGCGCATCACCACCTTGCTGGGATTCTCGAAAGGCCACTGGGAGCACAGCACCGAGGCCCACGGTGATAAGCGACACCCCGAGGATCTGGAAAGATGGAGGAATCTGGCCAAGATAGGGACCCAGGTTGACCGTCACCTTCTGTCTGAGCAGGCGGAGATCGTGGAGGATTTCAGGGATGCCGGGAATTTGGAGCCGATCGAGATGACTTGGTCGACGCTGTGAGGGATGCGATTGGGAAGATTTGGATGGGAGACTGGAGATGCACACAAATGATGGATAATCGGACTGGCGGAATCCAGTCGGTCTATGGTGTGACGTGAATGGCATATCAGCTAGCATCACGAGCCAATTGAAAGCTAATGTACATCATCAGTCAGCGGAATAGAGGCGAATTCCGACAGTGTATATCTCGAGCTTCCTTATCGACATGACGAGGCGTAACAGCCGACCTGATAATTTGGGACCGTAGGTACCCGTTGGCCAGTGTTCACTCAAGTGACATTTGCCTAGAAGCGAGTGACATGTTGGGCGAAGGACAATGACCCAGGTCATGTTTCCTGACCATATAGTCCAACCCCGCAACAGAATGACGGTTGGTTGGCAGTCCTGTAGAACTGCGTCGATGTACCATTCCGTGCGATGCACTCAATGTCGTCTTTGACGAATCGACGAGGCGACACGGATGGTATACGGGAAATCGTAAAAGCGGGCCGTATTGAAATGTTGACATGGTCCAGTCAATCGGAACCCGACTAGCTATTGGAGCTCGACGAACTGCTGGAAGAAGGAGCTTGAATGCAAGCCAATTCAATCTGGACGTCGTCACGGCTCTGTAATGCGAGGCTGTTGTACGACGGCCCGCGACTGATTATTGCAACGGCGACCTGATCGGCTTGCTGCGAAGCGGTCATGTTATCGACAAACCATGTTTTCCAGGGACTGTTGGCAGAACCTGAGGTCTGCAGGGCGGCAGATTGATCCGTGTCCGTTTCCTGGACGAAGTCTTTGAACGGGTTAGTATGGATGAGAGACACATCAGAACCATCACGTACTTTGAACAGGGATTTGTTGGACATCGAAGAAGGGTGGTGGGCAGTTGGGAAGGTTTGGCGGTGTGATGGACATTTGGCTGAGGACGGTTTCCAAGGGGTTGGAATAATAGTCTCCCTTCACCGAGAGATGATAGATGGCATCCTTGAAGACATCCTTCAAGTTCGCAGAGCATTGCGGACCCCAGACACCATCACAACCGTTATTGTCTCCGTACGGCGTCCCCGTCAGGTTCCCAACCCGCAAGGCCACTTCGGAGGTCCGATTCGAGGTGATCACGGAATTGTTGACATGACTGGCCACATAGCCCAACCAAAAGCTGACCTTGGTCATTGGCTCCTGGCCTTTGCCTTGCGAATTCGCATCATAGGCGTAATACATGTTGATGTCGTCCAAGAAAAGGGGAGGAAACTTGATGGAGACAGTCGTCTGGGCGAGAGGGTCGACGCAGCCCCCATCCCAGAAAGAGCAAAACTGCGTCAGACCCAAGGGGAAGATTGTCGTCCATGTTAGGAGTAAGAGGAGGTGAGAACGGGTCCAGGACCCCAGCCCCAAGTAGAGGGCCATGAGGGACCGAGGCTGAGGGCGATCGAAACCGAGATCACCAGAGCGACCGAAGAATCTCTCAGATTTACAGAGATCGTCGAGAGGTCGAGGCCAGGATGACTGGCATGCTCGTTATCGTGTTATCACGGGCGTAAGCGGGTGGATGAGAGGGTTGAAGGGATGATCGAATGATGAAGCAAATCCGAGATGTTGCCAGATTGTAAGACAGGAAGACAGTCACCCGCTTCTAGAGCATGCTAGAAATGAACCGGAGTATACTCCCACACCGAGCAGCAGAAAGGAACAGTGAACAGGCCGGGGGAGGGGAACAGGGGGGTTGGTGAAAGGAAAGGCTGTTGTTGGTGGTGTCGGCGGTTTCCCCGTCAGGAAAAGCAGATCAGATGGTTGATTTGGGGAAGACTAGGTAGACTACCAAGGGGACCAGTCAAACCACCACTTCACGACCAGCGTTTCAGAGGCTAAATGGAAGAGAAACCCCAAGGATCTGAACGAGAATAGCCGACCAGTCGACCCTCGTATTATGAGAGATTGTCTGTGTGGGAGGGAGAGGAGACAGGGTCGGGGTGGACCGATTGGGGGGACAAAAACAACCGGCGTCCGATAGACGCGGAGAAGGGAAGACGACCACGGACGACCGAGGGGAAGGAGAAGAAGGAAGAAGACGAGGGGACGTGAAGAATGAAGAGAGAGAGAGAGAGAGTGAGAGATGATGGTTTCAATGAGTCCCCATGAATAATCAACGATGATAGGAAAAAAAGGACAATAATCCGCAATAATCATCCAGAGGTGCAAGCAATAATAATAGGACAGGGAATCTTGGAGGTCAACACAATTATTATTCTTTTTTTCTTTTTCTCCCTTTTTTCATTCTTGGCCCTGACGCTAACAGGGATGCCCCCGCATACTCCTCTCCGAATGCGGAAGTTCCGGTGGCTGATCCCGCCCAGGGTACCAGGAGATACCCAATCAAGAACGGACCCTAGCCCCCCGTCCGTCGGGTCTAGGGTCTGGAGGGGCCAATGGAGACGCCTTTCCGGCCAGCCACTCGCCTGACTGGTATTCTAGGTTACCGTCACAGCACCGCAAAATGCAATAATTCTTTTCTTATGGTGATCTGACTGTTCTCAGTAAACATTCTTCAGAACATCGTGACAATCATCCGGGGGTCGATGATGCATGCCACAGTTTAATGCCTGAAGAGGGATTTCTTCCGTTTGGGGGGACAAGACAAACCCTGAGTACCACGTCTCGGTATCAGCTTATCGGACTAGTCGCCGCTACTGCTGTACCGCCCAGACTAGTGTTCCAAATTAATATCCACCCCTCCCGCTGAATCCAGCCAGAATTTCGTATCTTGCCACCGTTGAGTCTACGGAGTATTCCCGTGAAGATGACCAGCGGAGAACTCTGAGTATAGGCGAAGGACCCTGATTGAGATACATCGTGAGAGATAGACAATCCAATCTGATTGCAAGCGAACCTTGTTCAATTTCCGCATTCCATCCCACTAATACCATCGTCTTGCCAACTTCCAGGTTGAACCGGCCCGGTGGTCGAGCGAGGAGCATCCTACATGACCATGGTACTTATGGTTCATCGGGGATCCAACGGTGTCCTTGCTAGCCATGTTTGTGATGACCCTGGTTGGATCCGAGACTTCGTCGCGAAGCGAACGATTCGCTAGTCAACCTAGTCAACCAGACTTGATATCGATGGAGTAACAGTAATCAGAAGCTAATCATCAGACTAATTCGCGATGTGACCTGCCATCGGCCTGCTCTTGTGCTAGCCGAACTCTTCACTTCCACCACATGGCCGAAAATCTTGTCGCTGGCCAGTAGTACTGCCTAGGATAGGACCGCTATAATCCCGCGGATATTACTTCCAACGCGCGCGGAAATACGCGCACCGCGATATTACTCCGTCCGTCTCTGATACATATGTACATACCTTGCCTGTTGTCCAACTTTTGCTGTGCTTCTGCTGCCCGCCTGATCTCATGGCCCGACTGCAGGCCCGACGGAGCGCACTCGACCGACGTTAGCGCCAATAGTAGCTGCAATGGTGCGTCGTCTCAGGGATGCACTCCGTCTGTATGTCGCTACGCTATGGCCGTGCTCTGGCTTGTGTCGTCGCCGTGGATAGATGGCAGACCGGCATGTGGACGCCGTGCGATGAGGTCATTGCCCGATAGTCAGCCAGTCAGCCGTCAGCAATCCATCAGCCGCATCGACCGCTTTTGCTGACACCAAAGCATAGGCGGCCTTTGGCGAGAAACCCAAGACACCATCACGCCCAGGTGGCTCTGGTTCCTTGTTCCAGCGAACCTTCTCTCGGGATATCAAATTCTCTTGATGCCGAATACTGGGATCGTTTCGAGGTACGGAGTACTGCAAGAGGGTCTCTCGGGCTTGGCATGCTCGAAACCCAGTGGATAGTTAACTAGTGCTAGCAAGACCCAGAATACCTAATATCCGACGTGCCCGGCAGCCAATGACGGTGGAATGTCTGGGATTCCGCAGCCAAGGAAGGGAAATCCGATTCCGTTACTGCATTCATTCCTTGCGTCATTGGCGCAGGTTCGGCGGTTTCGTTGGTCGGTTGGGATCTTGCGAGCTCGTGCACATATGCCAACAACGGATGGTGAGGGGTCCGAGAGGAAGTTGACTCGGTGTGAATAAGGCTGAGGACTACTCCGTTAGAGGGTTCAACCTGCTTAGTTTCTCCATGCTACGAACGCCAGGCGATCGGTACTAGATAAGGAAATTTGACATATTTCCTTGTTTGATTAGTAGTCCGATTGATATTGAAAGTGTCTATCCTAAAAAATTTGCAAGTGAACTCCATCCGTTGAAGTCCCGGTAAGCTCGTACTCGTGGTTAATTAGCACTTAATCGTATCATCGTATCGTCCAAGTCCCCCAGGACGGGTTGAGGTACAGTACATAGGTAGTACCTTGCTCTGGCCTGCGCGGTGTATCACCCGCACATATCAACAATGTGCGTTGACGGACGGCCCAGCTTCTAGGTATTCTGACCATCTGCATGCGCTAAGCATACCGTATAGATACCACGAAGTATCCAACCAGTCCTCTGGACACGCCTGAAGAGGACATGTCTCAGTAGTGCCAGTCTCACGGCGACCGTCACGACTTCTCCAAAGCCTGCAGCCGAGTCCTAATAGTCGCAGCGGCATCATTGATGGACCGAGTCAGCCGACGAACCCGCTCTAGCTCGCGCGTCCGGTTTCTCTCTGCGACAGAGACAATCTTGCGGACCGTCTCCAGCTCCGCGACCTCCATACCCGTCAACCCGGGGTACGGGTCATTCTCACCAAAATGGCGCTTGATATTCATCACCTTCGCGACAGCCTTGACAAGCGGCAACGCCTCAACCATATGAAAGGTCAACCACGCCGCATGCTCCGGCGTCGCGCCTTGATGGTCCCAGATGACATCCATCGCCGCCGCACGCTGCCGGAACCTCTTCTCGCTCTGCGCGCCGGGCATAGGTGCCACGTTCGCATCCCAGTCAAACGCGCGCATCACCCCAGCCGGCAGCCCGCCACTACTCCCTCCCTCAGGACCCTCTACCTCGCGCCCCTGCCGCACGGCCTGCCACGCCTCATACTGACTCAGCTCCTGCGGCGTCATCTGCACCTTCGCCATGCTCTCCGGGTCGCGCGCATGCGGCGACGACGACAGCTGCAGCCCCGTCCACAGCGCCACGCTGTTGCCTTCGGAGACGACCTTGGCCAGCTCGCTCAGCTTCGCTGCTGTCTCTTCCAGCGTGTCGCCGTCTTCCGGGACGGGGAGGATCTTCAGCTTCTCGCTGAGGTCGGCGAGGTGGAGCGGGTTGAGGGTCGCATCGTAGACGCCCGCTGGATCGAGCTTGATTTCGCGGGTTGGGTGCTCGTATCCGTCGCTTTTGCGCTTCGTACCGCGGGTGGGGAGTTCGCTGGCCATATTGGGGCGCTTTGCGCGTAGATTCGTAGTTGTCGGGTGCGTGGTGAGATGACGTACTGCGCTAATCTGGGTGTCGCGGACTCAAGGTCGTAGGTATACCTCGCTCATGTGTGCTGATGACCATCGGCTGCGAAGGGAAGAGAGCTCCATATAGACAGCTATGTGGTCAGGCCACCCATCCCGGTGTCACAGAGAGCTTTGTTGGTTTGTTTGTGTTCGATTTGGGCTGATCGTTTGCAGGATGAAGATGGTTCGCGTCGCTTTGCTGCAGATCTGCTGCAGCGGTACCGCCAATCGGTCACCGCGTTCCAGCGATTACTAAGGATGGGTCGCATGTTGCTTCAAAGCGTGATCTATCAACAATTCAAGCCCTTACTTGGACAAGGACAATGAATCCGATATAAATTGATAGTCAGTGATGGATAAATTCACAGGTAGTATGATACACGGAAATTCCAGACTAAGTGGAACCCCTAACCTCCGCCTTTTGTTCCTAATGTACAATCGATATTTTAGTCCATACCATTTCCTCGTGGAAACGTGATCCGCAAGACAGTCCCTCTTTGTGATGTTGCAGGGACGGTAGAAGTCAAACTTTGTCAAATCAATATGTAGCCCGATCATGGGAGAGTGTCCATCAAAGAACAAAACCAAACGCCATAACTCCTCGCTTGAATATCGAATAGATGTGTCACATGTGGTTCGCTGCACGCTGAATTCAATGGTCATCATCGTCCGTCACGCCATTGCCGCGGAGCCAGACGCGCTTCCACGGGCCCTCGGTCCCAAAGGCAGCCTCCCGGTCCTGGCGCATGCCCTCCAGCACGCCGACAATCCCACCACTGCGCAGCCGCTCCAGGACCACATTCATGCCCTGCTTGCTCTTCAGGATGGCGTCGCGGGTGCGGTTGACGCCAATGAGTTCGATTGTGCGCTGGATGCCGGCCGTCGACAGGGAGGAGAAAAAGCCCTTCCGGGGCGGCTCGTCATCGACTTCCCCGTTGTGATCGGGGATGGAATCCGTCTTCCTCCAGCCGAGGAGCTTGCCCTGACCGAAGCGTGACCGGAAGGTTACGGTCGTCTTGACGGTGGTCTGCTCGCTTTTCTGGTCATCCAGCGAGAGCCCGTCCAGACGCTGCAGGGAGCCCTCCAGCGGCTGTCGCTGGTAGAACTGCTTTTCCACCACGCTAAGAATGCCCGTCCACTCCATGTTGCGGGATTCGGTCTCCATCCAGCCTTCCTTGACGTCAACAATGGTCGTCTCCAGGATATAGGTCTGGCCGGAATTGTCGGAGCCTCCGATGCCCTTAGGGAGCAATTTCAGGATACCCGAGGGGACTTTGGACTTTTTGAGATGGAGCCGGGTCGTGTGCAGTCGGTGTGTCTTCGGGTCAACATAGCGGTCGATGACATCGGTCGTCAATACATGGCGAGAGTAGGGATTGGGATAACGGAGAAAGTAGGCGAGAGAGACGGCAGGGAAGGAGTAGTCGTAGGTGAAGACATTCTCGAAGAACTTCATCGTTGCGGATGCATATAGGCCGAACAACGGATGAAAGGGGATGTACACAGACAGCAAGAAGCAATGGGAGGAGATGGGGGAAGGTAAGGTAGGTAGTGGCGAGAGGAGGAATTGGGTTGGATGATGGGATGTTGGTTGCTCCAGGTCGTCTGCTCAACTTTGAGTGGCCGAGCAAAAAGTCTCGGGGCCGAATAAGAGGCCTAACTGCTTCTAGCGGGCGGAGACGGATTCTGCCGGCTTCTGCGGCTAGCCCGATTGGTAACGCGGGGTGCCGATTGGTGTCACCTGATTCTGACTGCCTTCAGCCAATCAGATGGCTTGGGCTCTCTGACTCATCTGTCGGCGTTGGAGGGGCTCATCCGTTGTGGTTATCCCAAAGTGTGGATCGTATCAACTTTTTGTCTTCACACCTAGATCAGAGTCAACCCTCCCGCGGGTCCCCCGTTGCCAAAGAACCCACTATCTCTCTCCAGTGGACCGCATCGTCATCGACAACCAAGATGGCCGCCGATGAACCAGGACAGCCCCCGGCGCTCACCAATCTGAGCCTGGCCGAAAAGGCGCCCGATTCCAAGGCCGTTGGACAGATTGTGACGCCATTCGACGTCTCCGGAGGAGTCGATGAGTCCGGAAAGCTTCTTCCGGTCGATTACGATAAGCTGGTGCGCGAATTCGGTGCCACCCCCATCAGTAAAGAGCTCCTCGAGCGATTTGAGAAAGTCACCGGCCGCCGTCCCCACCGCTTCATGCGCAGAGGCATTGTCTTCAGTCATCGCGAGCTGAACAAGATTCTTGATCGTTACGAGAAGGGACAGCCTTTCTATTTGTATACCGGCCGTGGTCCCAGTAGTGATGCCGTGCATTTGGGCCACACTGTACCCTTTGAGTTCACCAAGTTGGTCTCCTCGCTTCCATTCGTCCCTACTCCATGAATCAGAAGCTGACATGATCGTTCTTTCGCAGGTGGCTGCAGGATGTTTTTGACTGCCCCCTGGTGATTATGCTTACAGATGACGAGGCACGTTCCCTCCGCACCAACCGAGTGATTGCGATCCTAACTAGCCACAGAAATACATGCACTCCGCGAAGATCGAAATTGAGGATGTTCGGAGATACACGAAAGCTAACGCCATGGACATTATTGCTGTGGGATTCGACCCCAAGAAGACCTTCATCTTCAGCGATTTCGACTTCATCGGCGGCGCCTTCTACGAGAACATGTGCCGCATGGCCAAGAGAATCACAATCAACTCGGTCCGGGGTACTTTCGGCTTCAACGACAGCAACAATGTTGGAGAGTTCCACTTCTGCGCTACTCAGTCGGCTGCCGCGTTTGCTACCAGTTTCCCCCATATCTTCGGCACAGATAGGAAGAAGGTTTCGTCCATTCCTTGCCTGAGTAAGTCCTTGGCCCTTGAATATACTTAGGGTCATTTTGAACATAACACTAATAAGCAATTAGTTCCCTGCGCCATTGACCAGGACCCATACTTCAGACAATGCCGCGAGCATGCCGAGAAGATGAAGTACAAGAAGCCCTCCCTCATCCACGCCATTTTCCTCCCGGCGCTGCAAGGTCCCGGCTCGAAGATGTCTGCCAGTGTGGATTCCTCCGCCGTCTTCATGGACGACACGCCCAACCGTATCAAGAACAAGATCAACAAGTACGCTTTCTCTGGCGGTCAGGACACCGCCGAACTGCAGCGCCAACTGGGTGGTAACACCAAGTCCGACGTTCCCTTCCAGTACCTCACTTTCTTCCTCGAAGACGACGACGAGCTGGAGCGCATCAAGGTGGCCTATGAGACTGGTCAGATGCTCACTGGCGAGATCAAGCAGCGGTGTATTGCCGAGATCCAAGCGTACGTCCAGGGCTTCCAGGAGCGCAGAGCCAAGGTGACGGACGAAGTGCTGGCCGAGTTTATGCGCGCGCGCCCGCTCGAATGGAATGGCAACCCCAACCCGGTTGTCGATGAGAAGGCCAAGAAATAGAGTATACACTATATCCTGGCGGATGGCTCCGGGATATTGACGCTTTATGAAATACACGTGTTTCGATAGCAGCATCCAGAGACCTCTAGACGACGGCAATGCAAAACGATGTTTATACCCACGCGTGATGGAATGGCCGCATGCATGTCATATAAAACTTTGATGGTCATTCGGTGTTAGTACGAATTCGCACATTTCTACCCGGGATCCATCTGCTTCACTGCCATTGGTATATGTAAATGTCAACGGCGCACGACTCGACCGCGCATAAAGCCTCGGACCCCGTTACTGAGCCAGCATTCTTCTCCATCAACCAGGTCTGCAGCGAGGATGACTCCCTCCGTGCAGAACCCATGCGCCATTGCGTACCGTCTCGTAGTCCCCGAGTTGCCGCCGCAGGAGAGCAGTGGCGTGATCCACTCCGGACCAGGATCTCCGTGTGCCTCCGCCGACCCCTGTCTTCGTCGTCGAAAGTACGGAGTTGTGATACTTCCCTCCATAATTTCACCCTGGGGGTTCACCACAAGCACCTCCGCTTGGTCCTGAGGGGAGAGGATGCCGGACCGGAGTCGCGCCGCTGTGTAGTCGCCCCGCGCGGTGGTCTTGTGTGTGGTGAACGCGGAGGGGGTCGTGGTCTGCGAATCGATGTAGACTCGCCATGCGCTCGAATCTGACGGCTCTCTGCAAGGTAGGAGGAGGTTCCTGGTCTCCATGGGCGCCGCTGGACTTGGTTCAACGGTACAGGACCCGTGGCGATCGAGGACGATGCGGAGACGCCATGGTTTCGTCGGATCTGGGATGAAGGTGTCAAGGAATCGGACAAATTGAGTCAGATCTTGTTGGAGAAAATCATGCGCCTCGGTCCATTGGAAGCATTGAGCTGCGTCGCGTAGACGATCTAGATGGTAAGGGAGAAGGTAGTAGGCGGAGCGGAGGGGATCGGGATAGGAGTCTGCGGCGTAGTGTTGGACGGTCGCTGGGAGAGATGGATCGTAGCGCAGGGAGGAGATGATTTGAAAGTCGGAAGCCATTGTTCAGGCGCTGTATTTGAAGCAGTTCGCACCAGACTGGGAGTCGTCGATCGCAAGTAACAAAATGACGCTGAGAATTGGTGGAGACGGGCGGGTGTGATTGGCCTGAGCTCCCGCCGCGCATAACTTTTCACAAGCGGCTCTTCCCCCATCGTTCACTCTCCCTCGACCTTCTCTCCTACAGCTGCTGTCTTCCCTTACCTTTCCACTCTTGCCGTGCCCTCTCCCCACACGTCCAGTGAGTTTTCTCCTCGCCAATTCTCTGCCGATGATGTCTACTTCGATAGAATGCTAGCGATGCTGATCCCTTCGTCCTCCAGGGAATCTACAAGGGTCTAAAAAAAAGGGTCATCATGTCGAGCGAGTCGTCCGTCCCCCAACCCGTCAAGAACGTGGTTGTTGATACTGCTGCACTTCCGGCTTCCTCTTCTTCTTCCGTATGGGATCGCGTCTCGAAATGGGTGTCGGAGAATAAGGCTTTGGTGTACACCATTGCCGGTGTTGCAGTGGTCGTGACCAGCGCCGGAGTCGTCTACTACCTTTCCGATTCGGGCCGGTCAACCCCAGTTCCCCCGCCCACAGAGAAGAAGAAGAGTAAGAACCAGCGTCGGAAAGAGAAGAAGAAGGCCGAGGAGGAAAAGAAGGCCAAGGCTGCCTCTGTCCAGGACGGTATGTCTGGAGTCCGGATGACGTAGCGCGTCGTCAATTGGTCAGTCCCGAGGTGTTGCGGCTGACCAACCCATTTATTAGAACAACCCGCGAAAAAGTCCGCAGAGTCTGCGGAGGAGATTCCCGAGGTCGATGAAGCGACCGTTGGCCAGCTGGATGAGGAGGTGAGCAATGTCGACTTCCGGTGGTCTATTCCCCCATGCTAACTCCGTACCTCCGTAGACCCGGAAATCCTACGCTGCCAAGCTGAAGGCCGCCGGTAACAAAGCCTACGGCTCCAAAGACTACAACAAGGCCATTGAGCTCTACGGAAAGGCCATTCTGTGCAAACCCGACCCCGTTTTCTATTCGAACCGCGCCGCGTGCTACAACGTCCTGTCGGAATGGGAGAAGGTTGTCGAGGACACGACTGCTGCCCTCGCCATGGACAGCGAGTATGTCAAGGCCTTGAACCGCAGAGCGATCGCGTATGAGCACATGGAGAAGTTCAGCGAAGCGCTTCTGGACTTCACCGCCAGCTGCATCATCGATGGCTTCTCCAACGAGGTCAGCCGCAACGCTCTCGAGCGTCTCCTGAAGAAGGTCGCCGAGCGCAAGGCCAAGGCGATCCTCGAGGCCAAGGGCAAGAAGCTCCCCAGCCCTACCTTCGTGTCCAACTACCTCCAGAGCTTCCGTCCCCAGGCTCTCCCCGAGGGCCTCGAAGAATCCGCCGACATCAGTGAGGAGTCTGGAAAAGGCCAGCTGCGCAAGGGTCTGATCGAAATGGCCAAGAAGACTGGTGATGGCTACGAGGCTGCTGCCGCTGCTTTCGAGAAGTCCCTGGAGCTCGGCGATCTGGGCGATTTTGAAGCGCTGGCTCTCAACATGAGAGCTACTTTCACTTACCTCGAGGGTAACGCCCAGGCTGCTCTGGCTGACCTGAACAAGAGTGTTGAGCTCCAGCCCTCTTTGGTCCAGAGCTACATCAAGCGTGCTAGCTTGCACCTTGAGCTCGGTAAGTCCATGGTGGAACGGCTAGTGTCGACTAGGCTGGTGTACTGACTGGTTCAATAGGTAACAAGGATGCCGCTGGAGACGACTTCGAGCTCGCCATCTCTCACAACAAGGATGATCCCGACATCTACTACCACCGCGCCCAGCTTCACTTCATCCTCGGTGAATTCGCCGAAGCCGCCAAGGACTACCAGAAGTCGATCGATCTCGACCGTTCCTTCATCTTCTCTCACATCCAGCTGGGTGTGACGCAATACAAGATGGGCTCTGTGGCTTCCGCCATGGCCACCTTCAGACGTTCTGTGAAGAACTTCGAGGACGTCCCTGATGTGTACAACTACTATGGTGAACTGCTCCTCGACCAGTCCAACTTCGCCGAGGCCATCGAGAAGTTCGACAAGGCTGTGGAGATGGAGAAGCAGAGCAAGCCCATGGGTATCAACGTTCTGCCTCTCATCAACAAGGCCCTCGCTCTCTTCCAGTGGAAGCACGACTTCCAAGAGGCTGAGAACCTGTGCCAGAAAGCCCTGATCAGTATGTTCTCTCCGCCGAATTGAAGTCAATCCTTTGTTTGATGCTAACCTTGCTACAGTCGATCCCGAGTGTGATATTGCCGTGGGTACCATGGCTCAGCTTCTCCTCCAGCAGGGCAAGGTCTCCCAGGCGCTCAAGTACTTCGAGCGTGCCGCCGAACTCGCCCGTACGGAGGCCGAGATCGTCAACGCCATCTCCTACGCCGAAGCCACCCGGACGCAGCTTGAGGTGCAGGAGAAATACCCCCAGCTTGCTGCCCGTCTGACGGCTATGGGCGCTGGCCTCGGCGGCCCTCCTGGTCTGTAAATGCTAGGCCCGCACGTTCTTGAGAATAAAATCTCCTCTTTTCTTTGTCTGCCTGCATGAACCGCGCTCGGCTCGGGGAAGCAGGCATATTTCATGCGGTATCGACCAGTTTACTTCTGATCTCCTTGCCATGTTTGGGGCGCCGGGATTTGATCCGCTTGTGTACTTATTATAGTGTGTTTTCGTTTCCCCTTTGATATACTCCCTATTTCTTGTCCTGCTGGAGCCTTGGCGATGCCGTCGAAAGGTCACGACTCATGGTTGATCTACTATTTTTATTTATTACATTTCGCTTTCCTTTCAATGAGCGTGCGGTTTTTCGTGGGATCGATGGACAACGAGAAGGGGGTGTTACGTGCCTGGAGGTTCCTGATGATTTGTGAATGTGGTAGAAGAGATGATCTTGTACTGTACCATAGCAATGTAAGAAATGGAAGAATTGCTCGGACGGGTATGCTGTTATGGGGTATCACTATCCACAGGAATCATCTTAACTGATTCATATATACTAGTAGTGCATATATACTAGTAGGGGTATTCTTCAAATCTAAAATTCCATAACGTCTTTGCAGAATCGTCAAACCCGTATCCTTTGGAGCTTGTCGCGCCAATATGCTGCAGCAGTGGCGGGACGATCGCCCAGCGCGACCACTGCTCGCGGTCCGCGATCTTCTCAACCATCATATCGACCAACCAATCGGTCGTCAGATCTGTCTGGTCGAGAAAGCGCGGCACAATGGCACGCGGGAAGACGAGTCCTTGCGAGCAGCACCCATATTTATTCATCTCGTGGACACCCGGGGAGAGCGGCCACATCGTCTGTCGGCCCGCCAGGAAGTGGAGCGCGACACCGGCCGGGACAAACACGCCCGACACTAAGGACGGATTAGTGACAGCACACTGTTACCCAGCCAGGAGGAGCCCGAGAAGGGGACTCTATCCGTGCTTGCAGCGCTTTTAGATGGTGCAGTCCATAGTGATTGTCCCCGTCGCAGTGCCAATTACAGCATTCAGCATTCTGTCAACCACCGCTGGTGGCATCAAGCGTTCCATCACGTATCCTCCTCACGTGGCCAGGATTCGCGCAAGAAAGACCAACAGATGTCCTGACCACCAGCGTTTTGAACCTCTGTTCGATGACAATCTTGATTTCAAGGGCGCAAAGTCCGCCTGTCGAGTCAAGTGTGAACATACGCGAAAGCCAAGTGCGTCACCCCACTACATGGCCGAACAACTCGATGAGCATTCGCCTCAATACAGACGGATGTGCTTGAGTTTCGTCCACCTATAGGTTGGGGTGTCCAGAGCTGTTTGGGAGCTAGGCAGGCGATGACATTAATCAGTGTCAACCGTTCTTACGGTTGTAGTGATGGATACAGAAGGCATTGATTCGACCATTGTCCCACAGCAGTGGCTCACTCTATTTAGGTGGGTTCTATGCATTAACTCACCTCCTCACTGTGCGATAGTTCGGGAGAGGCAGTACAAGAGTTCCAGAGGAGGGAATCGAGATCAGAGGCATCGTATGCAAGGGATCATATGCAAGGACAATATGTATGGGATACTGTCTCCCACTCCCACTCCCACTTCTTGAAGCCCAAAAGCATTTACACCCTCGGTCTTTACTTTCCTTCCGCAGCCAGTTGTGTAACGAGCTTGTAACCCATTACCTTCGACAAGCAGAGCTCACAGCACCATGAGGCTGCTGCGACTGTCACTCTTACTAATTGTTACTGATCAGGCCCTGGCGAACACTACACGATCTTGTCGATGTCAGCCTGATGAACCGTGCTGGCCATCCGAAGCCCAATGGGCTTCTCTCAACTCGTCTATCGATGGCAACCTGCGATCCGTGAAGCCTCTCGGCTACGCATGCCATGCACCCAACTATAATGCCACCGAGTGTATGCTCATCAAATCAAACATGCATAACTCGACATACCGATCATCCCAGCTAGGTGAGCTTTCATAAGCCAAGTCCCAAATTCCGCCACGTTTACATCTGACGTTACGTGTCCAGGTGCTGTACAACACGAGAACTGGGGCGCATGGCCTTCCAAAGGGGAGCAATGTTATATCGAAACGCCTACGTCTGAACCATGCGCACAAGGCCGAATCTCGCTATATTCCGCCATTGTTGAGACAGCCTCGCACATCCAGGCTGTTGTCCGGTTCGCGGCGAAGCTCAACATCAAGCTCGTGATCAAAAATACAGGACATGATTTTCTCGGTCGTTCAAGTGCCCCAAACTCGCTCCAGCTATTCACCCATAACATGAAAAACATCACGGTGGTCCCTAACTTCACGCCAACCGTTCCGGACGGAGTGACGTCGCCACCGGGCGTCAAGGCTGTTACTATTGCGCCCGGTGTGCAATTGCACGAGATGTACAAATACCTGGGCGCCCGCAACCTTATGATTGTCGCAGGGTCCGCGAATACAGTTGGGTTCGCCGGGGGCTATGTCCAGGGCGGAGGCCACTCTCTTCTCGGATGGTTGCATGGCATGGCGAGCGACAATGTCCTCGAATTCCAGGTTGTTCTGGCGGACGTAGGTTTCCCACTGACTTCGAGCTGAGCTCCTGATATTCATTGCTAACGAGTTGAAAGGGGAGTCTGGTCTACGCGAATGCGTATCAGAACACGGATCTTTTCTTCGCGCTGCGTGGAGGCGGTGGCGGAACGTTTGGCGTTGTGGTTAGTGTTACAGCCAGAGCGCACCCTGATTATCCGGTGACAATGGCGCGCCTTAATTATACTCGGCCGGTGGGGGACGACCGATTCTGGGATGGAGTGGAAGCTATGCACCGCCATCTGTTGGGGCTTAATGACGTCGGGGGCACCGGCTTCTACTACGTTACACCGCGGAGTGAAATGTCGACAGGCCAATATGAGTCGGTATGCGAACTTGATATGATGTTTGTCAATCAGACGGACATAGCCGCGACTAGGAGATTATTTTCGCACATCCTGGCCGACATACAGACAGCGACTGGCACCGTTCCGTCTTTCGAAGTGACCGCGTTTCCATCTCTGTCGAGCTGGCAGTCAGCTTACTTTACAGGAAACGACGCAACCGGTATGCTTGTCCAGCTTGGATCGCGCCTCGTATCTCGAGATTTCTTCCTGGAGGAGGACGGCCCCGCCAAAGTCACGAAAGCAATATCCAAGCTCCGATCCGATCCGGGTGACTATACCCAAGGCATTATCATGGCGGGTGGGCAGGTTACGAGAAACAAGCACATTGTGAGCGGGTTGAATCCAGGATGGAGAGATGCGCTAGTCCATCTGCTTTTTGTCCGCCGCTGGAACACATCCACCACCGCCAAAGAGCAAGCGGAACTATCTATGTCTATCACTAATCACGAGGTACCGATCCTCAACGACCTCGAGCAAGGCAGAATGGGCGCATATATGAACGAGGCGGACGCAAACGAACCGAACTTCCAGAAATCCTTCTGGGGCCACAACTATGAAAGACTCTATGCAGTCAAACAGCACAGCGACCCTGATGGTCTTTTCATCGTGCGAAAAGGTGTGGGGAGCGAGGATTGGGACGATGATGGGATCTGTCGCATATGGCCTACCTAGTAGAGGGAATGTTGGAGCCCCAGGCTCAGCCCCAGGCTCCTGAGTTGCCTCTTCAGGCCTGGCGCTTGCCTGTCTGTATTGATATGTAGAGAGACCTTCAGGACCTCGCTCACAATTAACCCAACAGTCCTCCTATATCACTCCCCTTGACAGGAAATGTCGCGGAGCCTCTTGTTTATACATTGTAGTTCGTGACGCTTTCATGCAGTGTCATAGATTGTGCTATGATGTACAATAGGCGAATATATAGGTCCATGATTTGAGAGAATATTGAAAGCCAATTGCATCTTGCAACCTTAATCTTAGAGACATCTCTATGCCCATGATCTTGATAATGAAATCGCATACTCGTCACTCATAGCTTATCTCATAAAGAACACAGGGAAAAATAGAAACTCTCCATTAAACAAATTAAGCTACAGACAGTATCATACTCCTTAGTCAATTTCCCAGCAAACCTTCTGATAGAGGCAGTACTCAATCCACCACGATTCGCCAGGGCGCCTTGTGGTCAACTTTCCTACCAGCCATACAACAAAAGCCATACTCCCTACTCCCTTTCTCCAACAATTGGCGGGTGGATTCCTTGCCATGTCTGTCGACCCAAGAAAAGCCTTCATACTACACCGTGCGCACCGAGGTGTCTTTGCCAGGCCCCTCTGATAACCAGGCATTCTACGAGTCCATGACCCGTTTCCGCTCATCGAACGGCGGAACAATAGCCAGAATAGCGGCGTATGAATACATGGTTCCAATAGAGGCCTCGTTTCCGTACGCGATATAGCTGAAGGCCATCTCGTTGTGTGCTGGTTCGTTGATCCAAGTAATACCTTGAATACTCACACTGGGCCATGTGTCTTTGATTACCTGTAAGCAGTCTCTGGTCAGCAGTCGGGTTATGATCATCGAGGGTCTCGCCGGTTAAACAATGAAGTAGTCAGACTACTGCGGGCGTACAGGACTCGACTTTCTAGCCATAGACGGGTGTATGCACCATGAAGGGAAAGGGACGGGCAATTGTAGCTGACACCAAGCAAATCAAATTACCTCCCGGGCGCATAACCTGACGGACTACTAAAAAGACCAAGGTAGATCATTTTTAGGGACAGTGGTCCGACGAACGTTAAACCCATCGAAAGTGTACAATGGTGCAGGGACGATGATCAACAGGGGGACATTACTTGTAGATGGGATCCACTCACTTTTTCCATATCTTCTTCTTGACCTCTGTGCGTTGTTTTGTACTTGTGAAGTCTCGCACCGATTCTTTCACTTGCCATTTCAGCACCTCCGGGAACTTCTAGACCGTTCTTCAGAGCATAGGCTCTTGTCTGAGCCAGGCCTCTGGGCCGACGAGATAAAAAAAGCGTTTTCCACCGGTCGTCAGCCTTTTTCAGATCCTCGTCCTTTTCATCCGCTGTTCCATGAACTTCCTCATAATAGACCTCAAGGTCGCCCCCCTTTTGAAGGTAGTCCTTTTGGTCGTAGAATGCGTCATTTTCATCCCAGCTGTAGTGCTTATTTTTGAGAATTGGAAGTATGACACATTCGATTCCAAATGACTGAAAAATGGAGTATATCATAAGGTCAGATCCCTTCAGAATACTAGGTAACAACTCCCGGGCGACGGGTGATGTATGGGGGTATGCGTGAGAACAATAGATTCCAAGGATGCCACCTAAATAGTAGTGAGTATCAGGGAGACAGGTCACAGCCATTGCGAATAAGTACCTTGCGTCATGAGATCGGGCTGTCTGAGACCTCCTTCTAGGAAGGTATAAAGCGAAAACTTTTGGGGATCGAGAACGTTGCTAGGAGGAATCGATGCCCCTCCATTCTCAGTCACGTAGAGGTTATATGTCAATGTAATTCGCTCGCCTTCTGTGACCGTTTTGATCTCATGTTCGCAATCGCTGTAGAACGCCGCCCATTGGATGGCAGAAGCACTCCTGTCGCTCCATTCGAAGTTGACCTGCTTTCCACCATGCCGGACCATCAGATCGCCCCCTTGAAAGGCTGATGGCAAGCAGACTACCAGGGAGCCAATCTGATCGCGAGCCCGGGGAGTGTCGACGTGTTTCCGGAAGAGGCCCGAGGGCCCTGAGTATATGTTCAGTTTATACAGCTCGGCTCTAATTTCGCGAAACTCCACAGTGTTCTTCTTCTTTTTGTGTGACTTGATGCTGGGAAGGATGATTCGCTCAACATGTCTGATAATTCTGTAGTCGGCGGGGTGGAAACTGGTATCAAACTGGCAGGGGTCCAGCTTCCCTGCTTTCCGGTATTCAGGGTCGACAACGTCTTCTTGTCCTCTTCCAAACGAGGCAGGGGTACAGTCTTTCACTAGTTGGTCAAGGGCATACCTGTTGGAATCGACTGTGTTCTCGTTGAGAGGTAAGACCAACTTCCGGTCTGTGGAGACATGTGAAGTTGACCACCGAATGCGCACACTTGATAGAGGAATTTTCTCAATTGGTATACTGCCACCGCAGACGAAGGAAGAGGACGATTCTTGGTCCTTAATCGCCTCTTCGAACTGAGCGTAAATTCTTTGCGGGCGGTATCTCTCAAAGACGGCATTGGACCCTTTGGCGCGGCTTCAATATGCTCCGCAAGTCGGAAGGACCGCAGTTTGATAGACATCTGCTTCATGCGTCGTACAAATCCATCCTCAGATTCATCGTGCATCTTCGCCTGCTCGCTATCAGTTTGGTCAAAGCTATGGCTCTGGTCAAAGCGGCGACCTTGGCGAAAGATTCCCCTCCTGTACATTGTACCCCACCTATTCTTTAGGGCCTCCATCAGCCCCTCGTTCATAAGGAGGTCAGTGTCAGCACTAAGATAGCCGGGAAGTAGCCGGTTGATATTCTCTTCTAATTCGCTTATGAGATCTTGCTTTCTTGCGTCACTCTCGACGGGGACTGAGGCGAGGTCGGGGAATAGCCTGTTCGGGTTCTCGAAGAGTTTATAGAAGTCCACCAGGAACGCATCCAAACACGCATCGAGCTTGCATTGCTGTAATGATGTCAGTGAGACTTCAGTAAGGCGGCGTTTTGCGGGACGGGGATTGTGTCAATCAGAGATATCGACGTGCCTTGACAGACTGGCATGGGGATGTCAGCACTCACCTCGATCATCTTCCTCCTCACTTCATCTTCAAGTTCGTTCCAGGTTTTCTGGAAGCGCGGGGCTTCTTTTTGCCTCTTGGGCGATCGTTCAGGCATGATGGAAAGTTGCACCAAAGAGACCAGTACAGTACCAAAAAGTGACAAGGCTCTTACTGGTGGGTACTAAGGTAGGTAGGCAGTAGGCAGTGTTGGTTTTCGACTGGGTGGGAGGCAAGTAGGGCTATTTATGCAGCAGCCACCAATGATTGCCTACGTAGGTAGGGGTAGGTGCATGGGTCCCCTTAGGCTCTACCTTATGTCGCAATTATCACCACATTACTAGCAGAGACCTTAACGTTCGGGACACCCCCCGCATTGAGTCAAAAAAAGTGCTTATTCTCGCTTTCTCTTATCCCTTGACTTTCTACGACCTCAGGTTACGCGGCGCGGAACTGTTCGCGCCCAGCGGTAAGAACAGACACCATGCATACGGGCCACCATATTCCCGCAGCGTGTCTAGACTTACCTCAGGCATACTGGTTTAGTGAGATTTCTTTCCACCATACCCGTGGGCGCTCGAATAATACATCTAGAGAAAAGATGGAAAGTCTAAGTCAACAAGGCAGGATGCAGGTGTCAATATATATACAGTATATAACATCAGTGTATCCGGATACACCTCATACAGACGGATAGAACGTATATCTCACGCACCCAGCGTCGATCCATCCCCCAGCACCGTTATTATTGCCTGTGCCGATCGTCAGTATCCCGACACTAAGATCATCGCACTCGACTTACAATTCTTCCAGTTTCCAATGAGGAGGTCTTCGCAGGTGGCTCCATCAACGGGCGTGCTGGAGTTTTGAGGCTCTCCCTCGCAGCCATCGATCCAAGAGATTCCGTAGTTGTACCCGGGCTTGTCATTGGCACCGGTCACGTACCAAGAGATGGGTGAATCTCCTGAGGAGATGATGCCACCCTTCTTATAGCACGCCATGGACGCGCCAAACTGCTGCACTCTCGCCTTGACGTCCTTGTATTTTCCGTACTGGTCGGCGGAATGGCAGTGTTGCGTGCCGAGGGTTGACGTGGTGGATGCGGCCAGGGCGCCCTGGGCGGCCAGAGCGGTGGTAAGGAGGGACGCAATGGCGAAGAGCATGATTCTGGTGCTTAGAATGAAGCCGGGTGGTATTGAGAGGAAGAATGCCCGGATATATGAGATCTTGAAAGAAAGGGGTTGTCGTCTGGACAAAGTCCGTTAGCTAGTCTGGGCCCGTCAAATGCCGACCCACATGCTAATTTCCGGCTATGATCGTCTCCTCTACCGAGTACGGAGTAGTTACGGAGTGTGGTGTTCTTTAGAAAACCCAACAGAAAATCACGGAGGGTGTTAATTATCTCTCAGATGAATCCAGGGTGGAAGTGCGAGGAGTATATGATGCCTGGGATGATTACCTTGGTAGGTACTATAGCCCAGGTTTATGGGGGTAACCTTATCGATCCATTTATCTATGTATCGATTATTAGTACATCTATGCTGCCTTCCTCTGGCAGTCATGACATTGGACTGATTGCTAGGAACTTATGAGCCTTATAAAGCAGTCTTATAGTTCGTGTGTTGGTACTGGGGGGTGAGTCAGCATGACCACCTGATGTGGTGGGAGAGTTCCGCCTATCAGCCCGATCGGCGTCATCATCACCACCTCCTCCATCATCTCTCTCTCTCTCTTTCTCTTTTCCTCTCTCTTCGCCCTCTTTGCCCTACCCCTCTCGTGCTTTCACTTTTCCTCTTCTCAACTATCGCTGGCTTCAGTCACTTCAAGAAGACGTCTCTCTCCTAGACCTACCGGAGAGCTATCGTCATCACCTCCCCCGCTGGCCTTATCGTGGACTTCCCCACTTGGTCTGCTATCAGTACTCCTCTCCAGGTACCGCATCATTTCCTTCAACTGTCTCCCCTCTCGCATCTCTCCTTCCTCAAGTCGATGCTGATAGCCTAGACATCGGTGTTTGGATCCAACTGTGACAGGTCGTCCCGTTTGTTCCACAATACCGACCGCCTGGGCGCCTCAGGCCACCGTAAGGTATATATCTCTCTACCCGGTCCGTGCCTGGATCTGACGCTTCCCCTCCTCCTGCCTACGACCTTCCTCTCCCACTTGACTTGACATCACTTCCTTCCCCCTCCCTTTTCCGCAACAAACACAACCGGCCTTTCACTCATTCACCCGCGGAAACTCCTCTCCGTCAGACAGTCTCCCTGAGGCTCGCTGGCGGTGAGTTTTAGTCTCTACCTTCTCTACCTAGCTCCCATTCCGTTGTCATCTTTCCTCCTCATATGGATCATCAAATCATACATTTTACTGACTTCAGCAGCTCTTCTCCATATTGAATCTGGCCCCGCTTCTTCTAGTGAAGCTGTCAAGATGCCTGGGAAGAAAGGTCCGTCGTTACCATGCAACCGCCATCCATAAGATGATAAGATAATTGACTCCCTGCTAATACAGCTGTCGTCACCCTATACCCCGTGGGCCCAGCCAACCCCACCACACCTCGCACCCTGACTTTCCGCTCGGATGCCGACTACGTCGAAATCGGCCGTGCCTCCAAGCGCGAATCCAAGAACCTGCTCCCTCAACCCAACAATGCTCTCTTTGATTCCCGGGTTATGTCACGGAACCATGCAAAGATGTGGGCTGCCATGGACCGTAAAGTATGAAAGTGATCCCCTTACCATACTTGACAAATCAAACTGACGCTTGTTGCCATTCAGCTTATCTATATTCGTGATAACGACTCCATGCACGGCACCTGGATGGACGGATCTAAACTGCCCGTCGATGAGAAGGTCATCATCCCAAACGGCGCCATCATCGCCTTTGGAGTTGAGGTTGTTCGCGGGCGGGGTACGTCACCCCGGCTTCGCACAAAGGTATATACATGCATTGACCAGAATTACCAAATAGATACATTCCCTCCTCTGGAGGTTAGGTGCGAGTATGACTGGATAGAATCCAGGTTTGGCATATCACAATCAGCTGGAGCCGGGCGTACACTCTCTAACATGCAATCTAGCGATAAATCGTCTCAAAGAAACCATATCGAACCACTACCGCCTACCAATACCTTCTGTGTTCCCGACGCCGAGGACGACGAAGAAGTCCAAATCCTAAATGGTCCCACTGTTGAGGACGACTCCGATTCGGATCACTCGAATTCAGGCTCCGACTCCGACTCAGAGGACATGTCAGTTGTGGAAATCCCATCTCCTTTCACCTCCCCACCGAAGTGTGACCAACATGAGCTCACTGGGACCCAACAAAGCCCGATTGAGGTTGATAGTGAACACGAAGAGGAACAAGAACGCCAGCCGCTAGCTACCCCAAGAATGACCCCTACGCCTACTTCCTGCGTTGCATCCCACGACGAGACAGAAGCGGTCGACAATACAACCCACGAGACCGATGCGCCTGCGGCCCCTCAATCCCCAAACGAAGAGCAGTCTTCCAAGGACTTCCACGACTGGGAAGCTGATCACGATGAGGAATCCGACAATGTCTCAGATGACCAGTCTGTATGCTATTCTGAGGAATCTGGCTCCGTGAGTTCTGGTCCTGAACCCGACTCTCAATACATTGAGAGTGCACACATCGAGACTTCTCGTCCTTCATTCGAATTCCCTGGTTCAGTTCTTCCCACGACCACAACAACTATGCACACTGCTTCCGGACCTCTGCCCTCGCCCTCGGACTTACTTAAACTCTCCTATGATACGTTCCCTCACGATCCCTTCACGCCCGCGCTAAATGGATGGTCTTCTCGATCCACTCTAAATGATCGACACGCCCCGTTGGCACCTCTGGTGTCTAAATGTGGCGGCGCGCGTCCTCCTTACACTGATGGCCCATTTTGTGCTATGCAGGTACCTAGATTTGTACCTCCGAACGCCCTTACGTGCAGCAATGAGAAACCCTCCGGAAACGGACCTACTGAGGTTGACAAGCCAACCCTCCAGGCTGGGCAAGTTCAGTGGCCTCCGCGTTCCAATGATCACTTCAGAGCATCGGCAAATATTCTTGGCCAGCACGATTCCATCCAGAAGGTCTCATTGAAGAGGAAGGTCGAGGAAATAGAGGATTCTAGACGTACTCTTCCACTCATGGATGGCTTCTCTCACCCTCCAGAAAGAATGCTCTCTGGCGAGTCTCTCGCTATGCAGAGCCAAGCAGAAGGCGACAACCACGAAGAGACATATCTCCCCGATGCGCAACCACAGCCCACCGTGGAAAGCCTAATTAGATCTAGCTCACCATTCAGTGATCCGTCTCCAGCCTCTCAGGCCAAGGAGAATGAGCAGCCCACGGAGAAGATGAATGAGCGGCCCGCGAAGCGACTCAAGACGTCGGGGCCATCCACCCTGAGAGCTCATGCTACCGGTGCAGTTGTGGGTGCCGTAGTCGGGGCAGTGGGTACTATTGCTTTATTGGCTTCGCTCCCGCAAGACTATTTCCTGTGATGGAAGACTACAGTGTGACTTTGCGATCATCTGGACCCATGTTCATGTCTTGCTTGGTTCTGTTTCTTTCTGTTTTCTGCTGGTCAACATACCCATAAGTTCTTATGATATTGGTGACGTCTCCGATGCTTTCCACCCAGGAAGGCGGTCCAGTCTCCCCTCTCTTTACCCTATCTTTAGGCCCTGTTGTTTTCGGAATCGCTTAATGGTTGGAGATATGATGTGTTTCCCCATCTTGCTCGGCAAGGCAAGGATTTCATGATGTATTTGGATTTTAGGCAGGGAATACACGATTTCTTACTTTGGTTGCTCAACCCTTCTGGGGATTCACCGGTTCCTTCGATGCGGCCTTCGGGCATAACACCGCTCGAGGGATTAGACTGGCACCTAATCCGGCTTTTGTTCCTGGGATGCATCAGATCTCATCCGGGTGCTTCGGTTACGGGGCACGGAGAAAGTCAGCTGATCGGCTGATTCCTTGCCAGGGCAGTGCCGTACGTCGTTTCTTTGTGCAACGCTTTGCTCTCGGATCCTGACCGACGCTGGACGGCTTTTCCTCTTGCTATTGCGCCCCCTGTCAGACCATTGCGGTCATCTCCTGGTCGTCCTTGCCTAGCCGGCCAGCTCCCCCGCCAGGAGTCCGTTGTTCACGAGGGGTTCAGCCTCAGTCTCACGACCGTTATGGCTTGATCCCGGCAGACTCGATGAGCCCTACCTGACCATAATGACGCCGATGGCTCATGCTAGTCAAGATCCCAACGTTGCCCTAGCGCGTGATGTCAGACGGCTACCCGCAGGTTGCGCACTCGATTGGTGGCTAGTCAGTACGCCACAGCTCCGGTCGTTTCATGCCTTGCTATGAGACTCCTGGTCCTTAAGTCGGCTACGCTACCGGCTCGAACCTCCCAGGGCGTTGCTAACGCTTCATTAAACTCAATTCGCCCTATACGAGAGGTCTAATAAAATAGCTCAACGCGTCAGCATGAGACGCCAAGCCCCTGCGGTATCTGTCTGCCCAAAGCCCGGTCACTCAAAAATGCATCACAAGTCAAATTAAGAACAAACAACGTCCTCGATGGTTCTGTTTCAGATGGATTAGGAGGCATTCGAGAACATGTGACCGGTTCGCTAATTTCTCCAATCCGTATCGCATTTCGATCGAAGCGTTGTTGGCCCCGGCAAAGCGAGTTCGCCATTTACAGATCGGCATTGTTGACATGAGATCCTTGGCCTAGCGTGGATCAATCAGTGCACGTCGGTCCATCGGTGGCGTCTTAATTGAACGGGTACATGCATAATGAAACATGAGCTCTCAGATTTGGTAACATCGCCGTGACATTATCGGGAGCTACCACGAGACCTTCAGCCGTCAGGTCACCACATGCCGCTCTATGGATTATTCGCGGCCCTTGTCCATGTTCCCGGCGAGCGAACCAGTCAACGAGCGGCAAGGAGTCGCCTAGAATAGTATGTGGGCGAAAACGAGCATGCGACCTATATCCGTCCTGTTTCAGTCTAGGCTCAAGCGCTACCACATGCTGGCAAGACTCCTGCGGCGTCACCGGTGCTATCTTGGGCTTCTCGGTGGGTTGACGAGAGAGGGATTGGGAGCTCGCCATTCGATAATCGGCCGGCACGCATTGGTTTCAATAGCTTAAAATTCATTGCATGCGCAGTTGGCGACTCCCCATCTCGTGCATGATAAAATCCTCAATGCCATTCAATTTCGTGCCGATGTCGCTTAGTTCGCGTTTGGTAATATGGTTCCTGGCAGGTCCGGTCTCGGGCCATGCACGTCCACCTCGCTTTGCGTGTGAGAGATAATATGCAACCCGAGAATGAGATCATACTCACACGTTGCCCTGCACCTATCCGTGATTAGGTGTAGTTGAAGACCTCCCATCGTTGGGTTCTTTCAGCGGTCAGAAACCGAGTAGACGCGCTGATCCTACCCATAGTTTGTGAATCAAGTAGCACGACCCTGGAGTGGCTGCCATGCTTACTATTTAATTTTCCGTCCTATAGATGATCTCGCCTACGGTCCGTCCCTGCCACAGCCGATCCTACCTTGGTCGTTGCAATAGCTTGCTTTTTCTGACTTGGGAAATCCGGCCATGCGGTTAACACATCCCATTATTATCTCTTCCCAGTGCCAACATGCTTTCTGTCGTGTTAAGGGTGAAGCTACTATCTAGTCTAGGCACCTGGTCCGGTTTACAATATCCGAAATAGCCACCACGACGTCGACCCAGCTCAATGGATCAAAGAGGCGCCAAGGTTCCTGGCAGTCCGGCACGACTAGCGAGCAGATGGACCAACTCATCGTATACTGCATGCGCGAGCTGGGGATGCAGTCGACTGTCTATTATTACCGGCCGGAAGATGCGCATTGCGATTTGATTGGAGTGGCTCTTCAGGATCGAGTGTCCAATATCACTGTCAGTGGATATTCCCCAATCACCACTAGCACCGCGCTGTCCTGCTGATCGTCTGCCCTATACTGTCCAGAACGGGCCTTCAATCATGATCCGGCATGCGCATCATGCATTCGGACCGACGTCCTTCGCCTGGGCGTGGTCGCACAATCGCTGCCATCCGAGTCTTACTGTTCCATCGAGGGAGAGAGTGCTCATTTCAGCGTTGCAGGGGGCAGGCCCGGTTTGGCTGCAGATGGATTAAACTTTTGCTTTTTCTCCCATCGTATTTCCCCCGTTACGCTCTCGTTTGGGATATCCGTACCCGAGCCGAAGGTCGAGAAGCATAGATGCGTTCGTCCACGCAGTGATGCCGGAGTGGACTCTATTTAAGGCTGATACATCCTCTAGTTTGGTCTCTCAATCACACCTGGACACTGGCAAATCCTCAGACTATCCAGCCTACTCGTCTCTCGAGATACTCCGTACTCATCGTGAACTATGGCCCATCACGCTGTACCTTCGATCGATCTTGACCCGTCGCATACCTCGTGCATTGGTGGTCGAACTGTCTTGACATGCCGGAGCTGTGCAGGCAACGCCCCAAGGTATTCGCACAATGCGAGTCGCCTTACTCCCGAGTGCATTGACTGACGACTGCAGGGGTGCCATTTGTCCTATCTGCAGCGGTCGAGGCTTCAACATCTTCACCTGTGCCCACTGCAATCCCGCGGCCGCGGCAGCTGCTGCCCGGAGTGCTGTTGCCTTCCAGACTTCCACCCCCGACTCGTCGGCCCCCGCCTCGCCGGCATCCCTAAGCAGAAGCTCATCCACCTCAGTGTCTTCTCGAAATGACCCGAGGCAGACTCCCCTCTCGCCGCCATGGAAGCGGTTCGGGGACGGGGACGGCTCAAGCGGTGGGAGGATTGGCACGAATACACCCCGTGGGCTGTGAGCCTGTGGGTGTAGCTGTTTTGGGTCCTCGGTTTATGGGCATGGGTTCTGATATTATCTGACTGTGGCAGCGGGATAGGTGTCTACATTGTGCTTCCTGGTGAAGACGGCAGAGACGTAAATATTGGGCATGTTTCTCTCATTCCTTCGACTTCCTTTACATTTTTATTTGGCTCATTGTCGTCCTGAGATTTCACAGCATGCCTATGTCCGGGATGCTCCCGTCAGGCACCAATATATATATCTGTGACAAGACGGGAAATTTTCATCAAGAGAGAAACTACATTATTTAGTTCAAGTCACACAGAGCTCCAGATGGCACGACTACCAAGTGCTTAGTAGTAATAGGAGTGGGGTGTTATATGTGTCCATGACGGTCATGCCAGGTCGGATATCCCGATAATGGCTTCTCCGGGATCGGGAGCTCTCCCCACTTGGAGTACCGACTTACGACAACTGCTGCGGATCTACAGATTGCATGCCATATAAAGCTGCCGTCTGTCGCATGTCGGCGTCGATCTGTACATTCACTCTGAGCACTTTACTGCAATCTTGCTTCCCCTCACACCACCACAATGGCCTTGTGGAACAAACAACCCCCTCCGTCGAGGGTCCCATATGCAATCCCGCAGCTAGAAGGCGAGCGCCTCACGATCCCAGGGAGCAAGGGCGTGTTTCGCATTCTGGCATCCTCTAAACAGACGAATGGCCTGATGGCCGTCTTCCAGAGCGGTGCGACGCTATCTGACGCGCCCGGATTCCACTACCACAACCAGGCGCATGATGTCTTCCTCGTAACAAAGGGCTATCTGAAGTTGTGGAACGGGGACAAATGTCGCATCATGGGACCGGGTGATTTTGCCTACATTCCTCCGGTATGCTTCTCTTCCATATAAACCATATCACCCAGCAGCCGAGACTGACATATACGCCGTAGAAAGTCATCCACAACCCCGAAATGCTAGGCCCCCACACGGAGACCTACGGCGTGGTCACCCCCGGCGACTGGATCGATTTCTTCCGCTACGTCGCCGAGCCCTACGAGGGCCTCCTCGTCCCGGAGACCGACAACCGCGACCTGAAGGCGCTGCTGATTCCGAAGGTCATGGCCGCCAAGGGCCAGTTCGACGTCGTCTTCCAGCCGGACTACCAGCCCCCGGAGGTGGGCGAGTGGACCGCCGACGATGAGACGCTCCCGGAGTCGTCGCAGCCGTTCTTTCTGAGGGCGAATACCGGCCCGCGCTGGATGCTGGGCGGCGTCATGTCGCGCCCGTTCGTTACCACCACGCAGAGCGCAGGCGTGTGCGCCATCTCCAGCATTGAGTCCTCGAATGAGTATGGTGCGTCGTTGTTGTCGAAGTATATGACGTTCCAGAGTGTGGATCATTGTCTGTGCGTGCTGGAGGGGACGTTGATTGTAAGGTTGAAGGGGCAGTCGGAGAGCGTCTTCCGCGAGGGCGAGACGGTGGTCATTCCGGCTGGACAGGCGTTTGCGCTTGACTTTGGCAGTAAGTATGTGCGGGTGTGGTCGTTTACAGATGGCGATGGGATCGAGACGCTGGTGCATCGGCTTGGCACGCCGTTTGAGGGCGTGGTGTTGCCGGACAAGGAACTGGAGTGGGATTCTACAAGAGTTGGAGTGGTGGCGGCGGAGCTGAGCGTCACAATCGAAGAGTGATGCCTTGAGTATGTACATAGACGAATGCTGTAGGGAGTATGTACATAATGCCATGTCCCGGACGCAGTGCCGAAACCCACACTTAATCTAAAATAAAGCCAAATAAATAAATAAAAACCCCGCGGGGTGAGCTGGCGCCACGCGGGGTCGGTCATGTGACAAGCAATTGCTCGGAATTTCCGACTCGGCTTCTTGATGCACTGTCTTCTATCAATTACATTGATGTCAACCGCCATCCACCCCATGTCTTGCGATTGACATACGTAAACGGACGATGCAGCGTCGGACGCATCCACCCGCATCTGTGCGTCGCGCCGCGGATGATACGACTCCTCCGCGCGCGAAACGGCCGCGGGCAGCGCGCGCCTGTGACCGCTGTAGACTGAAGAAGTACAAGTGCGACGAGTCGTATCCATGTGCGCATTGCAAGAGTGAGTTGCTGGAGGTGTAGTGTGTCTTACGGAAGCTGACGTGCGCAGAAAGCGGAATCGACTGCGTGTATCAAGGGAATTATCGCGTGCAGGAGAGCAACCGATCCGCGAGGTATGCGCGCAGAATGATAGAGAGTCTGTCGAGCTCAACGTTCCACTCACAATAACACAGCTACATCCTCAATCTGGAGAAAAAGATCAACGATCTCACGACCAAACTGCGGATTGCGGAGTCTGAGCTCGCCGCCAGACAGTCTCCCAGCGCGCAGGCCGCAGCTTCTCAGCCCGAGGGACCCGTCGCGCGGCCCGGCATCGATGCGACGCCGTTATCAATGCCACAGGATAGCTCAACACCTCGCGACGAGATCTCACTCCAATATGGCGCCACCGACGACGCGGGCGAGTGCGTCCAAGAGGAGATCAGCGAGTTGAACCAGCATACCAACGGCATCGAGTTTCACGGAAGCACGTCATCTGCAGCGCTGCTCGGCCATCTCCAGAAGGCGCGCGAGCAACGCAAACCCGAGGAACGGTACTCGTTGATCTCGACGCTGCATAACTCGAGCTTTTCGCCGTCGTGCACTATGGGGCCCGTGCGGCCGGTGCCGCTGCAGGAAAACAACTACTACTTTGAACAGGCGCACACGTTCATGAGTGGATATTTCGAGAATATCCATTTCGTTCACCCGTTAATCGATAAAGAGGACTTTTATCTGCGCGCGCATGAGCTGTGGTTCGCGCGGGACCGTCAACCGGACCCGAGCTTTGTAGCGCTGTATCTCAGCGTGCTCTCGTTTGGCGCGCTGGTTCGCGTGTGGGATGAGGCAACTATTGGGGGCCTCGGGAGGTTCGAGTGGAGTCGGAAGCTGTTTTGCGAGGCGCAGTTGTATCTGAACTACCTGCAGTTCTCGAATAATCTGGACACGGTCCAGTGTTTGTATCTGATGGTGAGCGTGGCGGTCCTGCCGAGGGGCTTGCTGACTGGTTTAGGCCAAAATATGCCAGAATGAGCTCAATCCGAACTGTAAGGAGACCTATCTTGTTCCTGGTTCTTGGCTGACTATTTACTCCACAGTGGCGTATATGTACCTTGGTCTCGCGGTGCGCACTTGTCTCGCGGCGGGCTTCAACCGGGAGGTCCGCAACTGTACCGATAGTCGATCGGGATGGATTTCCAAGACATGGTGGTGAGTAGTCGCCCTCACTTCTCGTTGGGGCTAATAGACTGACTGCGTAGGGGACTATTCTCTCTCGAGATGTATGTTTGCCTCCATTCGTAATGCATTGTTGCTGACGACACGAGTGAAATGAGCTTCTCGGTTGGCCGTCCCGACACTCTAGGCATGGACGAGTATCACAATCGTCCACTTCCCGAGCGGGACGACTCTGAATACGCCATAATCCCGTGGATGGTCGACTTCGCTCAGATGATCCGTAAGGTGTCAGTACAAATATACCACTCACGGATCACATTACAGGAGAAGCTTCAAGTCGCCCTTCAGGTCGAGGCAGAACTGGACCGATGGATGCTCAAACTCCCAGACAGGATCAAACCAGACATCATCCGACATGATGTTTCTCCCAGGGCGCTACGAGATCCGAAATGGGCCAGACGACAGAAGCTGGTCCTTGGCATTCGTACGTACCCGCGAAGGTCACTGCGTGCGTTGATCTAACTTCGTCTTGCGCAGGCTACTACAACGTGAAGATGCTCCTATTCCGCCCGTTCCTCGGCCACTTCACCCGGAAACTGCGCCATACGCCGAGTGAGCTGGAAGAGACGATTACAAAATGTCTCGATGCTGCGATGAGGACGATCGAGGTCATTTACGACATCTACCGTGTCCATACGTTTTTCCGATGCTGGTATGTGTTCTATATGTCGTCTATCCTGGCATCGCCGGTGCTAACGTAAGTAGGTGGTACAACACGACCTACGTGATGTTTGCGACGTCAACGCTGCTCCTGCCCATGTCCAAGCTCGGCATATGCCCCGACACGCTGCCGCTGCGACGCTCGGTCGAAATGGCGGTGGAGATCCTGGAAGCAATGGACGAGTCCGTCGTGGCACGCAAGTCGGTTGACATCATCAAGCACTACCTGAACGAATTTCGGGCTTCGGAGGCGCAGCCAGCCGTGGGAGGCGACAGTGCCGAGGGGAACGCTGCAGCGTATGTCTCGGAGGCGACCCCTAATCTCGGGGGGTTTGACGTGCCGGTAAGTGCTCCGGTGGGACAGGGGTGAGTGAGACATCTGACATGAGCAGGAGTGGGCCTACGGGTTTGGATTCCCTGATTTTTCTTTTGAAGGGATCGCGCGGCTGTTCGATGACCTCGGCGGATTGCCTATGTTGGACAACTGACGGCTGTGGTTGTACAGTATAACGTTGCATTGGGCTGGTCTATGTACAAACATTTTGAAACAATGCACACATGCATGCGCTTCTATAAGCAGGGAATAGCTATAGGTTGGCTGTCGGCTTCGAGAACAGGGCAGGATTCTGCGCCACGGCGTTTTCCACCTCCTGCACCGCGTCGTACCCGTACAGCCACGGTTGCACCTCGGGGCAGGTCCTGCGTACGTTAGTTGGCACGGCTGGAAGATGGAGAAGCGAATACGAACCATCGACTGGGGAACGCGCCCTTGATCTCCTTGCCCAGCTGGGAGAGGAAGATCTCGTCTCGCCTTTCCTGTTCGGGGCCGTTCTGCATGTGGAAGTCGTTGCGCTGGGCCGTTAGTATTTGGAGGTTTTCGATTCGAACTGCAGGATCGCCACGTACCTGCTTGAAGGTCTCACGCACGATGGCCTCGCCCCTCGACTTGCGCAGGCCCTCGTACAGACGCAGAATCTGCGGCAGCTGCGCCTTGTCCTGCATGTAGCCCAACAGCCCGCCGAGCACGGCGCCGTCCTCGAGCGACGAGTTGGCCCCCTGCGCCAGATACGGCAGCATAGGATGGCACGAGTCGCCGACAAAGACCAGATTGGATTCTTCGTTGATCCACGACTCCATCTCGCCGTCTGCATCGTTAGCCCGGTTCCCGCCTACCGCCTCCCAGCAGAAAGAAACATACGATGCATCAGCTTCCACTTGTCCACCGTGTCCACGTAGCTCAGGAACCGCGTCAGCCTGCCATCGTCAGCACCATCCAGCCCAGCCCGGAACCACACTGCACTGCACATACACCGGATCCCATCCCGCAAACAGCGCCCGCATCTCCTCCACCGACCCGGGCTGCCGCGACACACCCGGCGGCAAATTATCCGGCACCAGCAACACGATATTGAACATCGTCCCGCCGCGCAGCGAATACGCCACGACGTGCGCGCCGGGCCCGATCCAAAAATGGCACTCGGGGTGCTCGACCCACGCGCGCAGCTCGGGGTCCTCGATCTGCGCCGCGTCCAGCACAATCCGATACGCCAGATCCCCCGTCGGCAGTGGATCGTCCTTGCGGCCGACAAAACACTCGCGACACCGCGACCACAGCCCGTCCGCCGCGACGATCAGATCACCGCGGTACTCGCGGCCGGCGCGCGTGGTTAGCGTCGCTGGGTGGCGCGCACAGTCGATGTGCTCGACCCGCTCGTCGAGGTGGAAGGATACGCCGAGCTCGCGCGCGCGCGCGTACAGCGCCTGCTGCAGGTCGACGCGGTGCATGTCGATGAACGGCGCGCCGGCGTACTTAGCGCGGATGTTCTTGTCAAAGTTGCTCTCGTGCGCGAGCACCTCGCCCGTGTACCGGTGCACGGTCAGGGCTGTCGGTTCTGCGGCGGACGTCCAGACTGAGGACGGGAGCTTCCAGTGCTGGAAGAGGCGGGAGGCGTTGGGCGTGATTTGCAGGCCGGCGCCGACTTCTGCGAGCTCTTTGGCTTGCTCGATGACTTGCACGCTGTGTCCGCTGGCGGCGCAGGAGATGGCGGTTGCGAGGCCGCTGAGGCCGGCGCCGACGATCACGATGTTTAGGTGTGCTTCGGATTTCTGAGCGGTTAGCTGGGATGGAGTGAAGGGGGTGGGACTTACCATTTGGGTGGTTTGGGGGAGTGAGGTTGGAGAGAAAGTACATAGGCATAGAAATTAAATAACAATCATGCCCGAGGTTGTAGCGATGCTCGGGATTGCCGGGCTCGGATTATCCCGCTGGGCATGGCATCTTTGGATGGATAATCCAGATGGGTGTGGATGGGGGGTTGGGATTCTCAGCATTGAGACTGGACTGAGGATGTATCTGTGTGGGTTGTGTAGTGGTGTATACATCGTAGATAGGGTCACCCATCATCTGGGCACTAGGGTATGTTTGTCTGGAAAGAGCCCATATGGTCACTTGTCCGATATATACAGCCCCTATATCTGTTTGTGGGCATACCCTCCATCAAGCCAAGCCACTTCCAGCCTAAATCCAATTAGCTTTTTGATAAGCTTTAGGTGGTCCCGAGTGTCGGCACATCCGAGGGCCACATCCCGCACCCCATCTGTCCCCATCTATCCCCACTGGCCTGGCTAATCCGGGGTTGGACCTGGGGTAAACGAGGTCTATATCAGGCCACATCCCCGGCTGTTCAGGGTGTTGTCTTCCTTTCCGGACGTGATCGGCCGAGCCATCATGCCATACACAATGACTGATCCTAAGGTACACCCTCATCACTGAATGTACGTCTCTTCGTGACCAATACTAACACACACAGCTTTTCCCCCGTCGGGTCCGCTATGCGGGCCTCGTGACACTCAACTGCTTCGTCTTCATCGGGAACATGTACGCGGTATGTCTTACGTTTCATCTCTGCATGGACGTGGCTGACGGATCAGTCCGGTATCCCTACCGGGTTCGAGAGTCTCGGGGCAGACCTGCACGTCCCGATGGCCAAGTTGTCCGATCTCGTCAGCTACACGGTCATGACGATGGGCCTGTGCAATCTGTTTTGGATGCCTCTGGCGCTGTGTATCGGCAAGCGGCCGGCTGTGGTACTCTCGCTGGCCATGTTCGTGGGTGGACAGATCTGGACCTGTGTGGCAAAGGACTATAACAGTTTGATGGGGGCTCGCGTGTTTTCTGCTTTCGGTATGTCACCGTCGCTTGTACAAAGCGTTGGATCGCATCGCTGATATGTATAGGCTTGGGGTCCGTTGAGTCGATCGGGCCCAGCATTCTCGCTGGTATGCACCTCCTTCCATCTCCTGCAGAATAATCTGACCTTCCAGACATGTTCTACGAGAAGGACTACGCCAGCGCCATGGCCACCTACGCCTTCTTCCTCGCCGGCGGCAGCCAGATCGGCCCTGTCATCGCCGGGTATCTCATCAAAGCGCGCGGCTGGCGCTGGTTCTTCATTCTCTGCCTCATCCTCTCCGCCGTCAACCTGGTCACCACTTTCCTCTTCCTCCCGGAGACGCTGTACGAGCCGGATGACGCAGAGGAGCCAGCCACCGAGTCTGACAAGGAACCCACCGGACACATCGAGGCGGTCCCAGTGCGTGCGACATTCGACTACAGCACCTACTGGCAGAGTCTCTTCACCCTGAGGTTGTCCAAGGGCGCACGCAAGCACGGCGTGTTCAAGTACTTTGCTATGGTGTTCATCCTGCCGCTGCCCATGCTGCTCATCCCGGGCGTGCTTCTCGCGTTGATGATGTACGGCGTAGCCCTCGGAGCGTATGTCCAACCCCCTCAATCTCCGTGTAGAACACAAGCAATGTGGGAGAAACGTGCTAACAACCCCAGCACCGTCTCCATGTCGGCCCTCGGCCCCACGCTCCTCTCCCCACCGCCCTACCTCTTCTCCTCCGCCGCCCTCGGCCTCTTCAGCCTCAGCAGCTTCATCGGCATCCTCGTCGCCTTCCCCATCGCCGGCCCGCTCACCGATATCCTCTCGCGCACCCTCCGCCGCCGCAACAACAACATCCACAAGCCCGAGCACCGCATCCCCGCCCTCATCGTCCCCTTCGTCATCTCCCCCATCGGCCTGATCATCTTCGGCGAGGCCATCTCCCAGCACATGCACTACGCCGTCGCCGCCGTCGGCCAGGCCATGGCCACCGCGTCGCTGGCGCTCGTGCCGTCCGTCATGCTGTCGTACGTGGTGGACGCGTACCCGCGCACCAGCGGCGAGGCGCTCGTCCTGGTGAACGCCAGCAAGAATGTGGTTGCCTTTGGGCTGACGAAGGGGTCGTATGCGTGGATGGAGATGCAGGGCGTGCGCAAGATGTTCTTTGAGTTTGCGGGGATCCAGTGGGCGGTGCTGTTTCTGGGATTGCCGTTGTATGTGTTTGGGCCGTGGGTGCGGCGGCGCATGGAGAAGTTGGGGCTGTAGCTGCGCATTCCATTTACATTACTATCTCTATTTATGTGAAGGACAGGAACAAATGTACAACGCGTCAATTGCTATACGCACTATTGTTATAACTATCTACACCGGCTCCCAAACAATCTCCGTCCCATTCAGCGCATCCACCGTCGGGATCTGCCCGCGCAGCGCATACCCATAATCCCCGCCATTCGGCATGCGCAACAGCGTGTGGATGTGGAACTTCTTCGGCTCCTCGTTATTCAGAAACACGCCGGAGTGGTGATCAAACTCCACCAGCACGACGGGACTCTGGATCCGGAAATAGAACGGATCGTCGTCCCCGAACCCGCCAATCCAGCAGAAATACGTCTCGGCCTCGTGCTCGCGGATCTGCGCGAGCCGCAGCTCCCTCGCCCGCGCCGGCAGATACAGTAGATACTGCTCGAGGATCGCATACAGCCACTCCTTCTGCTGCGCGGAGAAGGTCTCCCCCACGGCGACGCCCTCGTAGGGCACCTCGCGGTTGTCGCGGTACGCGCCGCACAGATGCCGCTGGTCGTCCTTGTTCCAGCGGCCAGGCGGCATGGCGGGGTCATGCATTTGCGCGAAGACGCGGGCTTTGGCCTGCAGGTCCGGGGCGAGCGACTGCATGAGCCGCAGGCCGAGAGTCTCTTCGACCTGCAGGATGCGGGTGCCGGCGTGGGGGCCGGCGTCGATTTCGTTGGGCTCGGCGCCGGTGAACCACGGCGCCGCGATGATTTGCCCGCGGTAGAGGAAGATGTTGAGGCACAGGTGGTGGCCGTAGAAGGACCAGCCCCAGGGGCGGGTGGTGGAAGGGCGGCCGAAGAGAACGAAGTTGTAGGAGAACTCGTTCATGACGGCCGGGGCCTGTACGAGTTCGCCGAGGAAGTGGTTGATGCGCATGGCGCTGATGGCTTTGTTGTAGCCCTCTGGGGAGAGGGTGGCCTGGAGGACGGCGAGGATGGCGTCGCGGACGGTGGGGGTGACTTCGTCGAGGCGGAGGCCCTTGTCGCTGAGGAGGAACTCCGGGTTGGACCAGGTGCGCCATTCGGGGCTGTCGATGTGGTAGCTTAGTGCGGATTTCTGGGTGTCGTCGAGGAGGGCGAGCAGGGCGTTGGTGGTTGAGACAATGTGGTCGATGGGGATGCCTTCGTCTTGGAGCTTGTAGAGGTTGGGCCGGATGGTTCCTGGAGGATTGTTAGTGCCGCAGGGAATGCGACGCGGGGGAAGACGTACCATCTGTGGTGACGCCCTTGAAGGGTTCCTGCAGCAGCTCCAGCCAGTGCATATACAGCGCGTGTATCCAGGGCGGCCGCCGCAGAGTCTTGAACGCGTGGGCGTATTCATGCGCATTCTGCGTGCGCATCACCTGGAAACGCGGGAGGCTTAGGTCGGGCAGATATTGGCGATATTCGCCCGTGGGCGCTTCACTGGTAGCCATGATGAATAGCGTGATAATGGACGAGTAGCATGGATTATAGACATGAGGAGGAGGGGCAGTAGTAGATTTATATGCGGAGATGGAGATCCCCACGCGCTGTGGGGAAATCGTGGAGAGCGGCAAACGATTTTCCCGGACATTTTTCAAAGTACACAACAGATCGAGGGTTCTACAGATTGCGGAGATCAGATTGTACTCTTTCTAGTACGATCTCACTGTATGCAGCGCGTAATGCCAGCGGTGTGATGGTGATGCCTTCATGACTGTATACTGCAGTCGTCTATACTTCCCTTGCTCGGATCTCCCGGTGGGAATTCCGAGCTCGGAGATAATTCCCATTGTCTCTAAAGTCCATATTCCAATTACCATTAACTATAACACCAAACGCAGATATCCAGTCAAGATGCCTGACATGCAATCCATATTCAAACGCCACTCATGCTCCATCCATTGCGCCATGTACTCATCTCATCTCATCAACTGGCAACCGCCAACTGCGCCACCAAATCCGAGGCCACATCCAAGAACGGATACGGACTCGTCACCTCCTTCTCCTTGTTGCGGTAGCGTTTGCTGATCGGGTGCCATTCCTTATCGCCCTCCGCCCGGATCACATTCTGGTATCCATCGCACTTGAAGTCCACCATGTAGTTGTTCGCCTCCAGCTGGTACAGTTGGATGTCGACAAACACCCACACCCCGTACGCCACCCGCGAGATGGCCGGATGCTGGGACGCAGAAGACGGTCCGGATGTCCCGCCATGTTCCGCAAACCCCGGCTGTTTCTCGTCCAGCGATGATGGCCCCGCGCTAAGATGGAACCGACGCCGGAATTCTTCCAGATCACTTCGACTACTGTTCACACTGCCGGACGATCCCGGTGCTCGAACGCCTTCTTTCAGAAGTCGCGCCCGGATAAACCACGGATCTTTAGGAACATAGTAGTCCGACGGTAAATCAGGATACTTGGTTTGAAGGGGCTTCTCCGCAGGAGGCAGGTCGCTTCCAATTTCGGTACCTGTCATAGTCAGCACGAGTCGTCAACCCGGCTCTTATCAACATACCTGATTCAGCCGGCTGAATATCCCAGATGCCACCCTGCGCAGCAATCGCTTTGTACAGATAGAGCATCGCCTCGTAAGGCTGGTTCCGTGACCGAATACCAAACTGCCACTTGCGGGTCTTCTTCGGTTGATGGGGTGCGCTCCGGCCCTCCGGTGGATCGAATCGGAGTTTCTCGAGATCGACAATGCTTCGAGCATGCGGTTTGAGAGCCTTGGCCGTAGCCTCTTGGTCCTGTCGCGTGGTCTCCCCGTCTTCATCCACTTGCGCCTGTTCTTCCATCAACTTATTGGCCGCCCGTGCCCGTTGTTCGCGCTCCCGCTCCCGCTGTTCCATCAACTGTTCGTGCACGTAGGGTAGACTCGTGGGCAGGATGCGAACATGACTGAGCCGCGGCTGTTCGATGTCATCCGAATCTTCGGCCAGTTGCATCGACGGACGATGTGAGCCACTGCGGGTTCGTGTGGGAAGACCCGGGGGTGGTGCTTGCGTAGGAGGAGCGGCGGCCCGACCAGCTGCTGCAGGCGGTGCGGGACTGCGGGACGGAGGGGGAGACGCCGTTACTGGGCCCATCAGGTTTTCATCGGTTGGGGCTTTTCAATGGTTAGGAACAGCGCAACAGCGAGTGAAAGGCCCAGAACTTACAGTTCGTTTGCATCATCTCATTCTCGACAATAATGAAGAACGCATCTTTGATCGCACTAGGTTCCGGATTCCGCAGGGCGTCCTCAATGTCTTCTCGTGCGTATCCCATACTGCGTTCCAGCTTGGAAATAGCAACCTGGTTGATCTTATGCTGCGCGGACAAGGGCTTTCCCGGAGCCAACTTGCGAGGATCAATCGCCCGGCTCAGGTCTACTCCAGTCGCGATAAACTCCTCCGGAGGAGGTTGGAGATACTTCGGAAGATCTTGGAGAAACCAGGGGTCCTGGCGGATTTCGGGGATGGTGATTCGATGGACGGGATGGACTTGCAGCATGGAGCGGATTAATCGCGCCGCCCCGGAAGAGATGTATGGCGGCATGTGGAAGTTTCCGGCGGCAATTTTCTTGAAAAGGGCCGGGATGTAGTCGTCGTCGAAGGGGAGTCGGCCGACCAGTAGCACGTATAGAATAACACCACAACTCCAGACATCGACCTCGGGCCCGGCGTAGAGCTTCCCCGAGATGACTTCCGGCGCCGCGTAGTTGGGACTACCGCAACTGGTCTTGAGGAAGTTTCCGTCCGTCATGATATTGCTTAATCCGAAATCAGCAATCTTGACGTTCTTCTCGCTGTCAATGAGGAGATTCTCCGGCTTCAAATCACGGTGAACGATCTTATGACGATGACAGTATTCGACGGCACAGATAATTTGCTGGAAGAACTTGCGAGCTTCGGCGTCGTTGCATCGACCCCGCTTGACAAGATAGTCGAACAACTCCCGCTCCGCATATTCCAGAACCATCACGATGTCCGTTTTGGTGGCAATTACAGTGTACCTATTGGGCGATCAATCATTAGTTCCGACATTCATTTCCACACGTATGATGTGAAGGGCCACGCACAGTTTGATGATGTGAGGATGTCGGAGGAGCTGCAGATATTGAATCTCACGTTCCACACGACCAACCATGTCCCGCGAGAGGAGTTTCCGGCGCGAGATGATTTTCAGAGCGACTTGACGACCACTCGGCTGATGGATGGCCAGCTTCACCTTGCCAAAAGAACCCTCGCCGAGAATCTTGATGGTGTGGTACTGATCGAGGCGCTGCATGTCCCTCATGGTGGCGGGGGACTGCATGGGCGGATCGCCCTTCCCGGGCGGACGAGAGGGAGGCGGCATGGCCATAGCAGAAGGGTTGTTTGAGGGAGGCGGAGCACCGGATCTGCGATCGCGATCAGAATCTCGGTCGCGGCGGCGATTGCGATCGAAGGAGGGGAGGGAGACGGAGAGGTCTTCGTCGTCGAAGGCGGCGGCCATGCTAGCTTTCGGGCCAGAGTGGAAACTGGGTAGTGGACACGGAGGTTCGGCAATAACGTGACGTGTTGAACAGGTGATTGGCGATAAGATGGACTTGTCGCGAACAAGTAGAAGGTTCCAACTATTACGGTTTAGAGGAGGAGAAATTATTCAGGAGGCAGCTTCCATCCACACAGAATCCGAGAAAAGGGGAAGACTCAAGATGGAGGAGTCATGGAAGCGGACGGAGGGCAGATTAAAACTCGGTGGAACTATGGACAGGAGGGAGCATCACCGATCATACGAGGGACGGGGTCATCTAGGAGATTGGGAGGAGATCGACCGTACTCATACGAGTGGATGGAGAAGAAAGAAAAAGAGAGGGAGAGAGAGAGAAGATGTCGTGGAGAGAAAGCGAGAGAAGAGGAAAAGCATAAGCGGGGCAGACGACGGACAATCCCCATTGGGAAAGGTACTTGGCGTCTGGGCCAGATCCCGCCCTGGAGGAAGTACCTCTGCGTGGGTGAGTATGATCACATAACGCCAATTCCATGGGAGATAATACAAATATGGAGTTATTGAGCCGCTTCCTGTCTTTCTTTTTCCTTTCCTTCTTTTTTCTTCTTTTCTTTGCTTCTTTTTTCTGGAATTCCTTCACGTGAGCTCTTGGTGCCTAATATTCCAGGCATCAACACTGCAGTCACATGGCTGTGGGGATCCCCAATCGGGAAACCTGCGAAAGAGCTCCAACTCCAGCAGCGCCAGTATGCTCTCTACGTCACTTCATCCATAGGATTCTCTCGATCACTCCTCCTGCCTCCTCTCCCTTGTCCATATCCTTACTTTCCATGTCCCAATATGACGTCCGAACCCTCGGAGGAAGCCATCGCCAACTTCGTCAGCTTCACCAGCACCTCCCGCGAACAAGCCATTGCTTTTCTCAAGGTCAGTCTGACGCAGTCCCTACGGTCACCACTCTAAACCCCCTCTGACCGTTCTACCAGGCGAACAACCTTGACTCCAACAAAGCCATCAATGCATACTTTGAAGATCCCACGGGGCCCCAACCGGAGGTAACCATCACCTCACCCGAACCTCCCCGAGGAACTACGGACTGACATGCTCTCCCTCCACTGTTCCTAGCCCGCCAACTACCAGACGAATCCCAGTACGTCCTCTCTTATTTCAGTCGCAATGGCGATATCATATTCCCTATACTAACCGCCACCCTTCAGGCTTCCATATAGAACACCCTGATCCTCTTCCTGACCCCGCCTTAGTCGCCCCGACCCGCCCACCATCAACGTTGGACCTGAAGGACCAAGCACAAACCCCCGAGTATACACAACCAAATCCGCCACCCGCGCAGGCAGCGCCCGCCCAACCGCAAAAGGGGCTGAGCCTGGCGGAGCAGGAGGAACAGGAGCTGCAGCAGGCTGTGGCCATGTCCTTGATCGGTCAACAAGAAACCGGGGTGACCTCGACGAACCGGTCAAACTTTGGCAAAGCCACACGCGACCACTACGATGAAGGGGCTTGGGCAGTGACCTTGTTCAATTCCAGTAGTCGCGAAATCATTATCAGTCCGGATCCCGCAGACCGCAAAAGGGTCAATAATGAGCCAGCCTTTCTTCGTCCATGCCAGGATAATCTATACCTAGGTGGGCTATTGACGATTCTCCATGCGGTTCCCCTGGCACGCGAGGCTCTCCTATTCCGAAGTCGAACCCTTCCCAAGTACGGCCATGATCCGCAATGGTGGAACGGACAACCCATCAATCTCCCGAAAATCGTCACGATGCATGATGCACATCACGGTGACACGGAATGGGACGATATTCTTTACGAGGTTCAGCGGCTGATGGCTTTCTTGGACTCGACAGACCGTGCCTTTGGGAGCCCGGATGCCCTCGCCGGTTTGAAGGGCATGCCGTCCTACGAGTCCGAGGCCAGCATCGGCAAATCTCTCCAAGCCTGGCAGGAGGCGGCAGTCCGTGCGGATCCAGAAAACCAGCTCGCCGCCGTATTCACGTCCACGGCATACAAACAGAACCCCACGGACCTAGAGTACGAAGCTCCAATCCACAGCGACTTCTCTACCTTGGAAGTCAGTGTGGAGCCCGACCACGGGCAAACCCTCTATGACGCGCTAGATCGCACCATCTGGGCTGATCAACTTGGCGAAGAATTAGATGATGTGTGGCTAGAGCACATCGCCGAGGTTTTCACGATCCGGCTGGATAGCCCCGACACGTCCAAGTCGCTTGATGTGAAGATACCCTCGACTTTCTACCCGGATCGTTACCTTGCTAGCTGTAGGGAGATGTCTCGTGATTTCAGAGCCCGGCGACAGGAGATGCGCCAGGATATTCTCAAGATCGAGAACCTGGCCAACCGTTTCTCGGTCACCAAATCTCTTGCTAGTAAAGGCCTGACGTCGAAACAGGTTTTGGAAAAGGCGACGGTGGCTCTATCTGCGCTTCCACAGAACCTGAGTCAGTCAGACAATGATCCGAATCAAATAACTGCGGAAGCAGAACGGGTAGTCAATGAACTGCGCCAGGTTTGCGGCAAATTAGAAGACAAACTCCAAGGTAGGACTCGACGCCTGCAGATCTGTGAAATAGACTGACAATCTCAAAAGAGCTTGAACGGAGGAAGCAAGATGCCACCGAGGCACTCCGCAACTACTCCAAGGCCCTCACAGAACCATCAAAATATCCGGATGAACCACCTCACAATAAATATACACTTCGAGGTGTCTGCACCGAACCACATGTAACCTACGTTCTCCGTCCTACCGCTGCAACTCAGTCCGGCGCCGAGTCGTCGGAATGTGAGTGGCAGTGGTGGCGGATTAGCTTCTCCACGGAAGATGCAAAGGCACGTCATGCCGAGTCCAACGACCCAGAGCGCCCTGCCCCGAAAAATGCGGATGTCATCGGGTATACTGCACGTCAAGTCCGGGAGATCGAGGTCCTACGTGCTGCTCGTGAAGAGTCCAAGAGTGTCCTTCTTGTCTATGCGAACAACAATGCTTTGAAGGTCCCAGTGGAGCCTGCTCCCCCACAGCTTCTCGTAAGTGAATTAGTTCTACATTGAGAACCCCGCTAATAGAATCAGGATTTTGTCGCCGCCGATAATCGGGCCTTCGAAGCAGAGTTTCAGGAGTCGCAAACCACCGAACAACCCTCTGGCGCGCATGTTGAAAACCTGATGGATATTGATGAGCCTATTACAGCTGACCAACAAGGCACGTCGGCGGGACCTAGTCCTGCCAAAGTCAATGTGTTCGACTATCAGGTCCCCCATTTCGATGAGGAAATGGGCCAAGCACAGGAGATGCAGGAGAAGGGTAGGCCACCGCTATTGAGTCGAGCTAACACGAACCCGACGATGGAGTCCACGTGGCATGGATGAGCTCAGTGCATATAGTTAAGCTTATCCCAACAATTAATGTAGCTAGTGCCCCACCCAAGTGCCCCCCATTTGTACATATTGTTACGAGCCCATCCATGTCATCTCCGGTGTTTCGTTGACGGCTCTTGCGAAATATATTTTTGGAATAGTAAGAAGGCTACGATCTACTCCACCCCGTACAACTGGTGATCCCCGGGGATATATCCAACATAAGAGCCTTTGCTGAAGCGGTTCGCAAACATGCGGGCTCATGTTTGCGACCTGACTGCATGATGATAAGACCTTCCATTTTGCTGGAGACATCGCATTCCTCCCAATATGCTGTGTTTTCGAGATACCAGGAAAGTGCGGGTGGGCGGTGCCAAGCAGCATCCACAGGCGTTCGGTACGGTAATTTACGCCTCGTTACCGTTGGAGGGACCTGACGGACTTCCATGCGCGCCGACACCTATCAACAGGAGGTTGCCTCAGACTATGTCCACCAGCGTTCATAGGGAATACGGAGATTAGGGTTGCATACTTTGGATCGCCTATCAAGGTATCAGCATGGTAATCGACCTATCGTTCCAATCCAAGAAACAACACCACAATAACGCTGATTAACATCACCCAGAGCAACCCCGGCCGCAAGAGGAAACAGAGAGACACATACGCATGTCAACCCTGTCGTCAACGCAAAGTGCGATGTGATGGCACTCGTCCTATCTGTCAGACTTGTGGGCGTCGCGATATCCCATGCTCGTATCTCGAGCGACCAACTGCGACTGCATTGACCGAAACGTAGGTGAAATCTGTTTTACTTCCGATTCCGTTTGACAGACATGTTGATCACCAGCAATGGCAGTGTAGTTAGAGATACGCCTTTAGATTGGCGGACTTCCTCTCGAAATGACACTGCTGATACTCGCTATAACAGCAGCATCATCAACGCAATGGGTGTGCTAACGGCGCAACCTCCGTCGACCACTCCCAGGGAAGACCAGTTTTTCGGCGGTTCATCGGTAGCATCACTATTGCAGGGAATTCAGGGTGCTAGCTCAACAACATCAACATCGAGTCGCGCAAGACCTGGTTACCAGAAAGACCAGTGGGTCAGCTCCATGGAAGATTCGTTCAGTCCCGGTGTGCATTTCCCGTTTGAGACTATTGTCCTGCCTCCGCGCCCTTTGGCAGATCATCTGGTCGACTGTTACTGGACAGGAATTCATACTCTGTATCCGTTCATCCACAAACAGAGCTTCCAGCAAGGCTACTTGCGCTTATGGACTGCAGAGCCAAGCTCGGCTTCGACCGAGAGCGGTTCGAGGTGTATAGGGCTTGGCGATCCGGCCTCGTCTCCTCTCATCTTCCACTGTGCGTTGAATGCCATGTTTGCTTTGGGCTGCCAGTATTCGAGCCTGGCTGGTGCGGAGAGAGAAGCAAAGGCTGAGGTCTTCCTCCAACGCTCCAGCAACATATTGAAACAAATCGATCTGCTGGACCAGGGTGAACTCTCCCTGGTACAAACACTCCTCCTCAGTGCGCATAATCTCCAGAGCACACCGTATGCGGATCGCTGCTGGAACACGATCGGACTTGCCTGCCGCATGGCACAGGGGATCGGTCTTCATTCTACGGACCATGATAGTCGTTGGTCTTGTGATGAAGTCCAGATGCGCCGGTGCATCTGGCACTCTTGTGTCATGTTGGACGTGTAGGTTCCCAACATCGTTGACTCGTGGATGTTACATTAATATGTGTTTGTAGGTCTGCTAGCATGGCGCTGGGTCGACCTTCCATGATATCTCGTTATCATCAGGTACCGTTGCCGGATGTGCTTGGTGATGACTCCACTGGCGGACCAGTCCCTCAGGTAACTGTGTTCTTCAATACGAACATGAGGCTATTCTACATCCTGGGTGATATACTTGGTACCGTATATGGACCAGGTCGAGGAGCCAGAACCGATGACGGAATCAACGGGGATATTTCAAAGGACATAGAAGCCATAGAAACGTCGCTATCATCGTTCTTATCAACGCTACCTCAAGCATTCCGGTGGGAAAACCCCGGTCGACACGGACTGGGGGAGCAGCAAGTCTTGCGACAAACAAACATATTGCGTGCTCGGTCTGTATGGCACATCGATTCAAGTACAGATGCTGACAGACGTATAGATATCTGCACCTGAAGATCTTACTATATCGGCCAATGCTGACGCGCCTATACCGCTCTTGTCAGCGGCGAGCTAATCCGCGTGCTTCTTTCCTCGCCAGTCGCGAGTTGAACCCGTCAACACAATCAAACATAATCCAGGGATACGCTGCTAGGTGTATTGATGCAGCAGTTGAACTTATCGAGTTTCTCGGGTCCACAGACGAGACCCACCGCCCAATATGGTGGTATTCTGTTCTTTGTATGTCCCAACGCAAGGTGGACACCCCTACGTCACTGACATGACCCAGACATGTTTACCTCAGGCGTTGTGTTGATACTCGCTACGGTGTGCTCTGATATAATCCAGCATCTCTCTACCAGCATGCTCGAAGATGCCTGGAACCAATGCCTGGTGTTTTTGGAAGAGAAGGTTTCGAACAGTAGCAGTGCGAGGAAATGTTCCTATGATCTACGAAAGGCTTATGACCTTCTCAGGCAGACAAGCGACCAGGTCCCTGACTCGAGAGGAGGACACCAAAGCCAGCAGACACCGGAACATCCGAATGGATCCCCAACTGATCATATTGACTGGGGCTTCGGCGCGGTGGGCACTGGTGGATCTCAAGGGTGGGACGACAACTTTTTGACAGATCTTCTGTGGGACGACTTGATCACGACAATACCTCTCTACTTCTGATGGATGTTCCTTGTATGTTCGTCTTATCTATATATGATGTAACTACTGAACCGATTACTATACTAGGTAGGTAACTTTATCGTTCGCTTTAAGAGAGTGAGCTGGGTGAGTCAGGTAATTCGCTCACCTATTAAAGTAATTTACTTGTCTGTGGTAATTTGCTTACTTTTTTTTTATTGCTAATACTTATCTTTAACGCTTATCCTCTCTTTATATCCACTAGAGACACTTAAAGAATGCCATTCTTTGCAGCAGATTACAATAAACCAACAAGCTAGCGGCGGCTTTAAAGTGCAGAAAATTTATTTTTTGACTGACGAGGACTAGCCATGGGGACATGCGCGTTGAGAGTCTCTATAGTTGGATGCATGGCAATCTACAACATGCGTTGCCGGCATATATATCCTCTCCCATGAATATATCCATCGTCCGGAGTAGGGTTTTCCAACAGTAATTGATGCCTGCGTATTGAGCGAAAATGGAGACGGGCTTGAAATGGCTCCTAAAGATTAAATATAAAATACCAAAGCTTTGCTAAGAGATAAAGAAAACTGCTAAAGACCGTCAGTGGTTGTTCTGCAGCCTACAGTCTGTAGAGCTGGGGGTTCCTAAGGAAACTTTTCTCGGAACCTCTATATATAAGGGCCTGCCGAGCTCCAATCTATAATTTGTACAGGGCCTGAGGACCTACAGTCCGTACTAGGCCTATAGAACCTATAACATAGTAAACTGGATAGATTAATTTATTTTCTTTAATTTAACCGCGGTAGCGCGGTTAGGTTAATTTTTTTTCTATAACCTAACCTAACCATACTCTGTGCAAGTCTAGATGTGACGCTTAGCCGGGCGCCATTTTCGGCCGCACCCAACGCCGTTTTACAAGTCTCTCTCACCAGCTCCCGCCTTGGCATCATGTGTGACAATGCCCACAGCCACGAGTGCTTCTGTGCACGCCATGCCACGGTCTTTATGCCTGATGCTAGTGCAACAGTCGCTGAGTGTTTGCAGGAACCAGTAGATGGAGCTCGGCAGGACCTCGCTTCTGCCGCCGCATACTGCCTTCTCGCCCTATTTGTTGACATCTGACCACTACTCGACTTCCGTGTTCTTCAGCTATTCCTTCTTGTTTGTACGGCACGCTTTAGATTGGAAGATCCATCTCTGTTCGTCCCATAACATATACAACTTTAAACATGGGCCCACCCATTATAAACAAGCACCTGCATCTCATTAAGCAAACAGAACTCCCCAGGTTCCTCTCGACGCTCATCCATCCCATCAAGCACATTCTTCCACTTCGCCACTCTTCTCCGTATAACAGTCTGCTTGAACCACTGCGTTGTGAACGTACGTCGCCACCAGTTCTTCCATAGTCCCCAGGCAATTTCGGAAAGAGAGAGCCAGTCGCGCGCTGAGTGGACAGCGGCATATGCAGGGCCGTTGTAGCCGACGCGCACGCGCGGATTCATGTATACACCTTTGGTTTTTGAGAGAGGGTTATCGGCGTGGATGAAGCAGCATTCAGAGCCTTCGACGTGGGTTGGGGCGAGGGAGTCGGGGGCGGCGCGGAAGCGGAGGGGGGAGGGAGAAGATAGGAAGGGAGTGGAGTTCATGGCCACTTTGTAGATTCATGACTCATCAGCATATGCTCTTCTATTCGTGGTAATGTGTCAAGGAAAGGGAAAGGGCGTACCTATGCCGTTCCAGCAGCTAGTGACCGGGACAGGGTCCATTTTGAGTAAGGCGTTTCGAGACTTGGAGGAGCGGAAATAGGGCCATGTCTGCATTACATGTTCGTAGCCATCAGCATCACGGAGTGCGAATGTATCGTAGTATCGGGGCGGTTTTGAGAAGTCGAGCGAGCAGGCGGCTGCGTAGGAACCGGCGTTTGTAGCTAGGAGGTTAAACACATCTTCCGTCTAAATAGATGGTTTCATCAGCAATCTGGCGTTCTAGCGAGAATAGGAATGGATGGCGCACTGTGGAAACTACATCATTGAGAAATAGGATCTTATCAAAAGTTATACCCTGTTCGGCGAGCTCCTTCAGTGGCTCCAGGGTTAGATTGCGTAGTCGCGCCAGATATGGTATCCGTCTCAGCTCCTTGCGACCCCGTGGGGTATCAATCCAGCCGTTATCAGCCGGGGGCGCAGAGATCTCATCCTGATGCGCCACATCCGACACCGTAATATTTCGTGGAACACCCAGCCGACCGAGCGTGATATCCAACTCTTGCAGTGCTCCTTTCGAGTTGTCCCAGCTCCCACTCTCGAAGACACTCACGTACACATTATCGACCCCTAGACTCTGGACGAGATCAACAACAGCATCATTCCAGTGGCTGCGGAGAATGGCTTCGTTATTCCAGTGTATGCTAGCAATGAATATCCGCTCTGCTCGATCGGGGTACTCTGGTTTACGCCTATCCAGCACCAAGAGATTTTGGCGGATGGAGAGGACTTCTGTTCCAAACCACACGCATATAAATAGTAGGAAGAATAGTAAGTAGCGTCGATGGTTCCTGTAGCGGCGGGTGAAGATGCCAGATATGGTACTCCAGGTCATTGGATTCGCTGGACGAGAGAGCTCACGAGGGGATCCGAAATGACAGAAAGTATTTGTAGAATTGCATCTTGATGCTGGAATGAAGAGATGTTGAGGGGCTTTAGAAGTTTGATTGTAGTTCCTTTGGTTTGAGTTGATGGAAGAAGAATCAGTACCAGTGGCAGACCTGATGGGGGTATTTATACTTCAGAGTGAGTTGCATGTTGGGCTTTAGTCTGCCTGTCAGCCATGAACTTGCTTAAGCTCCATGAACTCGGCGGCCTTCATCATCGGATGCAACCCACAGTCGGACACTCCGACGGTTAAATTGCGAAGGATGCGCCGCAGTCAACTCGCATGCTAAATCGATTCGAATCCAGCCCTTGTATACTGTTGGATGCACGAGAACTCATGGGCCTACCTCCCGCAGATGTCGTAAATGAGGGTTCTGCCACTAATTACGTATATACGTGCAGTCATTCTGCCGGTATGATCCCTCTCAAGGTGAATATGACGGTTCTTCATATCTCTCAGAGCCACTTCATTCCGACGATAATAGGCGAATGTCCCATCAAACTCGTCCCAACAGGCAGGTTGTGGGGTTCACTGTGAGTCGTAACAGAAGCTAGGAAAAGCATCTTATACTTCATTCTTACCTCTATAGAGAAGTAGCATGCTTCTCTGTATATCCCATCCACTATGACTTAAGGATCAGGGCCAACAAGGAGCAATGCGTCATTCGTCTAATTGGCCAGATAGTCAGACCATACTGGGAGCCCAGATGTTGTATTCACAGTGTTCATATCCAAGTCAGTATTGAATTTTTAATAAAATCTTAATGCATATTGTTCTTTTAGTCCGGGAGTGTCGGACTTTCTTCCCTTAGCATCCCCGCCAAGGTGCCTTTCCTTTCCAATATTAGGCAGTTTCATATGACGCATTCCAACAGGCAGCAAATCTAGACCCCTGTATATGGTGGTCTGACAGCATTCACTTATTCCCCATGCATACGGCATTTGTTGCGAAGCAGTTAGCTCTGACAAAGATCATTCTTCCTGTATAAATCATTGTGATGGCGCACACATCTTTATTTCACAGAATTCATATGCTTGCATGCTTCTGATAATTGTCCAAACCAAGGCTGAGCGGATCAATATCCTATTCTGGCATACAGCAGAGATATCATTAACATGGCTAGGCACAGCTTGACACCCTGTAATCACAGTGGAGCTCTGACTCTAGCTTCTGAGTGCCAAGAGGTAGCATTTACTAGTGTTTTTACACAGTGATCGTGCAGACGCTTTGCCAAAGAAGGCACCGATGTCTCACCTTCCTGAGTGTGGTTGGTGGACATCCGTCTGCTAGTTAGATGCCTTTAACAGGGTCCTCGCCGCAGAGATGAGAAATATCAATCGAAAAAACCAACCTCTGAGTGCCAAGAGGTAGCATTTACTAGTGTTTCCACACGGCAATCGTGTACACACTCCCTTTAACCAAGAAGGCACTGGTGTCTCACCTTCCTGAGTGTGGTTAATGACCCATATACTCCGTAAGCCCGTGGTACCTTATGCAAGCCTAATGTGAAAATGAATGATTGGTGGAAGTTATGCGGCGACCTCCAGCTCCATTCTCAACGGCCAACCGGAATATCGGATTGGTGATTGACATGGACACTAACAGGACGGACCGTCGATGGCTTAAAAGAAACTTGCCATGGCGGCTATAACCGCTTTAGGTTGTGTGAGACACCGTGAGGCCCAAACAGCTGTTGTTAGACCCTGTTGCGGGGAAATAATGGACTGGGAATATTTCCTAGCCGCATGCTGGGTTATCTCATCATCAGCTGGTCCCCTGAATTATTATGGCTGCTGCTTATGATGCCCGTGATGATCATGCCTATGAGCTACGCATACAACCCTCTGAGATTGTGACAATGTGGAAATCGCTGTTTGAGCACACCGATCCAATCACCCAGTTAGCAGGTGCCGCGATATTAAGCAGCCTCCTGAGCCAACATCTGTTCATAAAGCAAAGTGCACTCTTATCTGAGGCTCTTTCTTGGATAATCCTGCCGTTCATCTACCGCTATTGGGGAAGTTCACGGAGTCGCTGCGGCCCAAGGGAAACACTACCAGGACTAGTAGAGCATACACCTGCATCTTGTGCATCATTATGGGCAGTTGCTCTGGCCGTGTCTTCGGCATCTCTCTATCAAGCAGAATATGGAATAATTACTTTCTTTGTAAGTCACTTACCCCTTCCTAAACATGACGAGGAGTCCGAAGCTAACTTCAGTTTGATCTTACAGCCAGCACTGAGTCCACTGTTGGCTGCAGTGCAAATATACATCAAACAAGGTGGAATTCAGGCCGCGGTAAAATCTGCTCTAGGCCAAGACAAAGTCTGGGCCACGGCTTTTACTGCTGTGCTCTGTATTATCACACTGACAGGCTGGGATCTCCAAGCCAATGCGCTGTCAGGGATTCCAGTGGTGGGACTGCTGGTCATTTATTTTGCTTTAAGGCGGTCGCCCAAGTCTGCTCAGCGCGCTTCACAGCATAGACCCATTGCTGCTGGGCATATCATATGTCCACTGTCATTCCGTGTGGTGGTCACTCTGTTAGCTGTACTCGGCGTGGAAATTGCAATTTTCGGGCCTCCATGGACCACTATTGTGGACATCACCTTGCTAGGAGTTACTAAATCATTGACGTGGTATTTCCTCCTTCAGACAGTATGTTCTACCACGGCTATTCTATTATCCATGCTCACTAGTCTCAGGCTGAGTATTGTTCCTGGTCAGTGACTGCAGCCATGGCAACATTTAGCATTGTGGCCACCAGGAATCCATTCAACTTGACCTCGAATATTCAGGCGTTATCCCATCTTATTGCATCATATTTTGCCCTAAAGCAGATCATCTCCCTTCTACCGGATAAGGCCAGATCCAAATCTGCCCTCTGGATATGCTTTGCCGCCTATTTGGTTCCATATATCACCAACAATTACTACATCCGCGTTGCAAATACCTCAGTGATACAATCATCCACGCATCCCATCGACCTACTCATTCAAGATGCCAAGGCCAATTTTCAAGCCATGCTCGAAAGACAGTCTAACAATTTTACCGCTGCTTGTGAGGAATATCGCCGTCGATACGGCATGGAACCACCTCTAGGCTTTGAAAGTTGGTATAATTTCGCCAGAGCACGTCAGTCACCGATCATTGATGACTTTGATGTCATTTATGATAGAATCTCTCCATTTTGGAGTATCAGCGGGACCGAGCTTACTGAAATGATCAACCGTTTACAGGATACACCGAGCAGCGATGTATGGGTTTGTACGTTCTCAGCTGAAGACGCCAGGATAAATTGCAACCACCCTCATCGCCAGGTCGATAGAAATATCCAAGGTTTTCTTAACACAGTACTGGCAGATCTGCACGGCCTTCTACCGGATATCAAATTTCTTGTCAATCACCTTGACGAACCCAGGGTTCTCTTACCGTCGTCCTCTGGGAGGACTGGATCACTCAACATAACGAACTATTCCAAGAGACCTGTCTGGGATACACTGGCCCAGTCCTGTTCCTCACAGGACAGCAAAAGGGCCGACAGACTGGAGTTTCAACCTTCTGGTCTCCCGTTCGTGACTGACCGTCACTCGACAACAGACCTATGCAACCATCCCGAGTACCGTGGATCACATGGACTCTTGATCAGCCCTACATCGTTCCCTTTGATCGAAGGTCTGGTTCCTATACTGTCAACTGGATCGCTATCAACCATGGGCGATATTCTATATCCCAGCCCTGCCTATCTTGAGCCGGAATTTGAATATGTAGAGGCCAAGGACATCAACTGGGACTCCAAACGCAACAATCTCTACTGGGCTGGCTCAACCACCGGCGGCTTTGCGGTGAATGATGAATGGCAAAGCTTCCACCGGCAGCGATTCGTCAAGCTGGCACAGAACCTGGGACACGAACCCCATTCCTATCTTCGGGAAGTCAAAGGTGTGGTCAACCTAGTGAAATCGTCCTTCCTCAACAGCAGACTTTTCGACGTTGCCTTTACCCGAATCTTCCAATGCGAGACACGCTATTGCCGAGAACAACGAGACCTCTTTCGAACAAAATCATGGGCCGACAAGGACGAAGCCTTGCATTCGCGGCTGGTGTTTGACATTGACGGCAATGGTATAAGTGGCCGGTACTACAAACTGCTTGCGTCGAAATCTACGCCGCTCAAGCAGACGCTTCTGCGAGAATGGCACGATGACCGTCTCATGCCGTGGATCCATTACATTCCCGTCAGTCAGGGCATGGAGGAGCTGCCTGAAACGGTTATGTATCTCACCTCTGAGGCTGGGCAGAAACGAGCCCGGGAGATTGCGGAGCAGGGGCGGGAATGGCTCTCACAGGCCTTTCGTAAGGAGGATCTGACTATCTATATGTATCGGGTTTTTCTTGAGCTGGCGAGACTCCAGGATCCGGAGAGGTCTGCAAATGAGGGCTTGACAATAACTTAGTGGCCGAGTACATTTCGGTCCGTTCCATTTTTCTATATCAGCTTCGCCAGTTCCCGATTGGATAGATAGTACTTATAGCGAACACTCAGCTGAGGCGTGGATGATTATGGATAAATCTGTAGTTTTGTCAATCACATCAGCTACTCTCCCCATTCTAAGTTTCGCTAATTTTAGATATTGACTCAGGAGGTCCTCGGAGCACCTCTCCCACGTTGACCGAGTTCTCGTGCGAGGTAATTCGCAACGTAGGCAATATTCTGTCTAATGCAGTATCGAGCTACTTTATAATACGCATCTGCGCGTTTTCTATTATATCGATCCCGTCGAACCGTCCTAGTTTCGATAGAAGGAGGTTACGGTTCGTCTTTTTTTTTAGCCCCTTAGAAAGACTTGCTTACGTACACATGTCAATTGTCGAAGAATATTATAACGTACTTCCCAAGCGAACCGCCATCCCAAGCGAGCCGCCACCTCTGTATTCCACACTATTTCTCATTTTTTGAG